>JBBPDB010000128.1:3952529-3977175 GCA_037974465.1 Brachypetersius altus
GTGTGTGTGTGTGTGTGTGTGTGTGTGTGTGTGTGTGTGTGTGTGTGTGTGTGTGTGTGTGTGTGTGTGTCTGTATGAATGCTCTTGTGGGTGTGTAGGTGTGCGGGTGTGTGTGTGTGTGTGCTCTTGTGTGTGTGAATGTACTCATCTGCTTACTGCCCCCATGTGCTGTTAGTATGTGTTCTGTGTGAACATCTCCCTTATTTACACGTTGTGCTGGCAAGTCATAAGGGGAGATAATTGAGGGCACAAACTCTTAAACACAAACACAAAGAGATACATTTAGTCACTGTTGTATCAAAACCTCACAACTCCTTTTTGTGCAGTTTCTTTCCCACCATGTGAGAAAACAGTTGCTCTTTACATTGTGTGAACATTTCATGATGAACCAGTTCCAGGATAAATATTCTACAACAGGCGGAATAAAATCTCACCGTAGTCACTCACATTACAAGCTAAAAATGCTTTTCCTTTGTCTATACAGTTACCATTTCACATCACGACAGCAATGAAAACGGCAATGAAATACACACACACACACACACACACACACACACACACGCGCGCGCACACACACACACACGCGCACACACACACACACACACACACACACAACTGCCTGTAGAAAGACAGTAGCAGTACTCTCAGCAGAGATCGATGGCTGGGCCTGATAGCTCTGCTAATACGAGGAAACAGCACAGTAACACTATACAACCTTCGGAAACACAGAGAGAGAGAGGGAGAGAGAGAGAGAGAGAGAGAGAGAGAGAGAGAGAGAGAGAGAGAGAGAGAGAGAGAGAAACTGTAAGCGAGAGAAAATGATGGAGAGAAAGAGAAATAGATGGAGGATGGTCGTAGATAGAGAGTGAAGGTGAGGCAGTAATCTATAAGAAACACCTCACTGACTCAGAGAAGCTGAGCTTTGGATTCACTTTACTGCTGTTCATAGTACAGTGGCACCAACAGGTCTCGCCCCGTTTGAATAAACATTGCGTGTGTGCATATCTCATTTATTTGGATTATTAAATGTGCTTCAGCAGCAAAGAAATTAAACATTGTTTAGATCATTAATTTTGAATTAGCAGCAAAGGAATTATAAGTTTATTATACTGATTTCCAATCATTTTCATTTCCAAATCAAATATGAATCTCTAGGAAGTGTGTCCCGTTTCTCTCAGTGCTCAGGAGGGAAGCTACTAAACTGATTCAGTGTCACAATTCAATTACATTTCCATGTTCTTCCTTCACTTCCCATGAACTACTGTGAGCGTCTCTCCATAGGGAACTTTTCAATTATGCAGAGTGAAATAAACTAATACCAACCCTAAATGTGAACCCTGTCATTAATCCTGCTTCTTCTATTTGTTGTGTTAGGATCTAAATGAATAATTAAATTTCCAATACTGGAACCATCATCTGAAACATCGTCCCGATGACTGTGAATCTACAAGGGCTCCTTAGGGGGTCAGATGCCAGAACAGCACGGCTTCGCTTAAGGGGCATGGAGTGCAGAAGGACTCTTGCAGACTTCTTTCATCAAGTCTGTCAGGCTTTTGTAAAGTCCCTCATGCCTCGTCTAGCTGCCCAGAGTTCTCTGCTGCCTCCGTGTCAGACTCTGTCTTTATGCTTGTCTTCTTGTGAAGTTTTGTTGCTTCTGTGAAGTGTGTGATTAGAAGAAACCCAAGGCCCTCACAAATGTTTTAAAGTATATTTTAGTTGTAGCTCCACACAGCAGTCTCCCGTGTGAGCGCACATGTAGTGGAGACGGCTGTCCGTGTGTGTGTGTGTGTGTGTGTGTGTGTGTGTATGTGTGTGAGCAGCGAGATAACTGAAGAGTGTGCTTTCAGATGGAGGTCACAGTTGGAGGTCAAACCTACTGCCAAAACCTCGCTGGCCCTGAGTGAAGTGAGTTTTCTCTCAGTTCAGGGACAGCTTGGTACAGTATGTGGACTCTGGACAGCTAATGCAGGGGTGTCATTGAAATCAATTAATGAGGTCAACCTACAAAAAAGATCATTATAACATAAAATATGTGATAATAATAATAATGATCTTTTAGAGAAACCTAATATAAAATATACTTTTTAATAACAATATCTTTTGGTAGCAATCCCGTTAAATTCATAGAGGCTATTCCAAACACTGCTACAAATGCTACAAACGATTACACATTTAATTGACACCCCAAGACTAACATCTTCACTAAAATGCAAACCATGTGCAGTACTCATGTGATATTCAATCATTTTAATTAATATATTAGTAACAATAACGCACATTCCAAATGGGTAATTATGGACGTCTGGTTTAAAGAACACTGGGACACTTTGAACAAAAACATCAGATCTCAATCCCAGCTCTCACTGTGGAACAGCAGGTAAAATACTGGAATAGACACATGTGAACTGTGCCTGAAAAATCTACACAGCTTGTGGAAGAGTGGGCTGAAATGGACAGGAACTTAAACGATTGCATTAATCCATACCTGCAGGATTGATGCTGTAATTAGAGTAAGAGGACAAAATAACCATGTTCAGCCCTTTGGATTTCCTGCTTGCTCCCTGCTACATGATTTAGACCAATGCTATCTCCTCCTGGATGAGGGTCTCTGGCTTTGGCGGTAGGCATTAAGTGGTCGTATGTATCTGGTAGTATGTATCTGGTAATACAGTGAATAATTTCACTGTTGTTGGAGGTCCCAGTGAAAATCCATAGAGAAAAATAGAGACTTTAGTTTCAACTAAAAAATAATAAAAAATGAAAATGCTTTGACTGTGGGGTGTGTTTTGTTCTAAAGTTTGGCAGGGAGTATTGACTTGCTAACATGTAGAGATAGTTGGCATTTTCATATCTGCAGTGCTGCAGATTGTGGGTTTATTAATAGCATGAGTGACTCACATCACAGTACAACCCCCTGTGTTAAGCAAACACCTACAGGGTGCGTTTGTGACCAGTTTAACACTGCAGGTGGTAATTTAACACTGCTGTTTGCGCAGTGCTGGGCTGTGAATCTGTCACATTCAGCAAAAACAGATGCATGAAGTGTATTATACTAATAATAGAACACACTTGCTGCGTTGTATTCTGTGAACAGCTGATAATTAAAGGCACCTTAACAAATTGTTTAGAACATAGGTGGTTTATTAAAGACAGCAAAATTCTCTATATACTATTGTTGTCTGAGTTCTCTATACTATACTATAGTTGTCTGAGAATTTGTTATTCCGGATTATGGTTCTGCAGCTTAATAAGAAATAATAAGAAAGCCAGAGGCTGTTCATTTGGCTCGTCCTATCTTTAAAGAAGCAGTAGCGATGCTTTCCAGTGAGTATCACATGTGTTTTAGACATGAACATTTCTGTTTTTCAGGGTGCCATCTTCTATCAACAGCTGGTGTCGCCCTCATTTCTCAGCTTTTACAGCTCACTGGTAGCCCCATATCTCACAATTAAGGGAGGAAGGCGAAGAACAGCATTGGGTAGTGGTAGCAGTGAGTGAGTGTTTTTTATTCACACATTTTCAGACTGGATATAGTACCTTTTGGCTGCCCATATTTCACCCTTTATGTTCTCTCTTGCGTAGAGTGGGAGAGTGGATTGGTTGTGCAGGGATTTCCTCTTCTTCGTGATGTAAGGCAGTCTGGCAGCTGTCAGGTGCTGGCAAAGAGAACAAATGAAATGTGCGAGCGCACTGGAGCACGCTACTTCAAAATTAATGAGGCATGGCCACACATTAAAAGTGGAGTGGGGGGGTCTCTGGAGGTTGGTCCTCCAGAGTTGAACTTTCTGTGTCAGCTAAATCAGAAAACATAATGCAGACGGGAAAGAGTTAATGAACTTAGCATTTCAAGAAACAGCAAAAGGTTTTTCTTCCTGAGCTCTGAAAGGGGATCATGGTCTCTGAGGCAGGAATGCTGCAGAGCGGTGATTGAAAGTGCATTCCCCTATTTTGTCACCATGCGGTCTAGCGTCTGCGTAGCTGAGCAGAAAAACAAGCTGGAAAGGACTGTATGTTCAGGTCACTGGTTGTGAACAGCATTTCTGCTAAATATGGGACCTGAATTCAATGTAAAGAAAGTCAAATTCAAAATAATAATGCTCTAAGACCACCCTGTTAATGTATGCTCTTACTTTATGGTGGTATGAATGGTCAATTTGGAATTGTCCTTGACTCTGAATGAGCTTTTTAAGGCAAAGTCCATCTGACTTTGCATCCAGTGTATAAGAAGACGGACGATCTCCTTTCACTTTTTCTCTCCAGACCTCAGATGAGGCCCAGACAGCGAGTTAGCGTGAGGCTAGCATGTGTTCCTTTCACATAAATGTTTAAACACACCCTCTCCCTGTGTAAGGGCCCCAGAGAGTCTGGTGCATGCCCTATTTTCCGGCACTGGTGGTCACGCCATAAACCTTTGTGAGGACGGAGCAGCAGGAGAGCTATCAGATAATGAAGGAGGATTTCGCTGGCACAGACTCATTCTGCAGACCAGTGCGCTCTGCAAACACACTGTGAGTGAAATCGGTGAACTGGATGCGTTTATGTGTATCTGCAACATCACGCGATAGTAAAAGAGGCTTGGCATCTTTTTAAACGTCTGCTTCACCTCTTCACGCTGCTGCATGCGTGTTCAGTGAGCATATCTGCATTATTTACAGCGCCATGCTCTACAGCAACAACATGAATGGAATTCCACACTAGATGGGATGAAGCCAGCTCCTGAAAAAGCTCGCTTGTACATCGGGATGGGATTTGGGAAAAAATTTAGAACTTTGTTAAATTATTCATATCGTTTACTAAAAATAAGAATGTCTGAAATAAACCATCCTTTATTTAGTTATTGAATAATATAAAACAGCATATAAAATGCACCTTTAACATGGTTTTCTAGGACAAGTCTGTTGTAATGTTTTGAGGCCTACTTTTAAAACAGATATATAAAAATGTCAGATATATAAAGCCATGTATATAAAATGTAAAATGGGATTGAGATCAACATGTAGACTGTATGCACAAAAGATTTGTAGACATCTACATATCCAATGTTTCTACAGAAATCGGTGTTATTAGTTTCAATTCAATTTACATTTACGGCATTTATTAGACGCTTTTATCCAAAGCAACTTCCATTCCCTAACTACAGGGGGCAGTTTCTCTGGAGCAGCCTGGGCTTAAGGGTCTTGCTCAGGAACCTGGGATTCGAACCTATGACCTCTTGTAGCAGAAGCAGGTATCCTACCTAACTAGGCCACCACCACCACTATTGAAAAGAAAGCCCAAGTTTACGCTTAAGCCATGTCTGGAAAACCAATGCTACATGCTGAAACATTGCTATAAGAATTTGATTGCCATCAGCCACAAGAGGATTAGTAAGCTCAGATACGGATGATGATTCATTTTGGATCACATGCACCACTCCAACTTACTCTTAAATGTACCGAATGGAGCTCCTTTACTTTTTAGAATGCAGGGGAAGCACTGAGGGCCTTCTAACAAACCTCTAACCAACATGTGGTTAAGGTCCCATGTGCAGTTGATTTTCAAAAGTGCTTTTCCAGAGTGCTTTTTATCTGAGATGCGTGTATGCAATTGAACAACAGTGTCAGCAATTTGCTACTTACTGTAGCTGAACTCACTCATTAAAGGTACAGGGGGCATTTGGCAGGCACCATTATCCAGAGCGACTTACAATCATTAGTTGCAGGGACAGTCCCCCTGAAGACACTGAGGATTAAGTGTCCTTCATAAAAGGGGCGGTTCCGATGGCACGAGGGAAATCTAAACAGAAGACCACAACAAGACGAGAGACATACAGCAGAGAAGTCAGACACATGTGTGGAAATGTTTCACTATAGACACACAAACAGCACGGAGACCTGCACAACCTGCAACTCGGTGTTAAAGTACAGTAACAGTACCAGCATTCTGCATCTGAAATGGCTCCGCTAGCTAACATGGCTAACGCTAGCACTGCAGGGAGGTGTCCTGCCGCAGTTTAAACTGTTCCCACTCGCAGTTCTACACTTAAATTTACCAGAAAATTCAAGGTTTCAGCCTCTGTTTTGTTTTGTTTAATTGTCATGCTGACTGTTTATATTACAAAAAACTTTAATAAAAGTTGCACAGTGATGGACACCTGTGCTCCTCCGCTGTGTGTGTGTGTGTGTGTGATCATCAAACGACTAGACAACTCAACTTCGACTTTGCTGGCGGATTATTCGACTTGAAAAGTCGTTAATGCCCTGATTTGAACATACAATGATTATTCACAACACTAAAACCAATAGCAGCTGAAGTGAAAAACACTGATCATGTCAATACAATGGCAAGGGGTGGGATATATTATGCTGCACAGGTCTTGAACTTGATGTTTTGGAAAGAAGAAAAAGGGTAAAGTGAGTGAGTCTGTTTAGTGGCAGATTGTAATAGTACAACAAGCTTCTCCAAACTGCCAGCTCTAGTGTGAAATTCACAGTATGCAGTGGTTAGTGCCTACCAAAATAGAGCCGCAGAAGTAGAAATGGGAAACCATTGTTAGGGTCATAGGTGCTGAAAAATCCCTGATGCACGTGGGAAGTCTTGCCCGTCTGATTTGATCCGACAGAACTACTATAGTTCAAATTGCCTCCAAATTTCATGAGCAAGCATCTGTGAAAGGGTGGAATTGGTTTGTAGAAATGCTCATTTAGGTAATACTTGCCAAAGTTACATCCACATGAATGACCAAACTGACATCTACATGAAGAAAAAGACAACATGATTCATCAGACCAGGTCACCTTTGTTCCGTGGTCCAGTTCTGATGTTTATATGATCATTGTGGACGCTTTCAGTGGAGGACAGAGACCAGTGTGTTTATTTATTCATTCATTTGGCGTAAACCCCGCCCCCCCGCAAAACAAATAGGCACAGTCTTATGTAGTATGTGGGCACAATTAGTAAATGTAATGCATTAAGGTAGCCTATATAATAAAAGATGAAAGAAACAGCCATTTTTGCCCAGAGTTTAGTCAGTCAGGCAGCGGTCATAGATATTCATGTCTAATCAATTGAAGATTAATAGTCTCTGCTCTGCAGTTGCACACAAGTTGTTATCAGAGCAAAAAGGATTATGAAACTTATCCCCTGCAGTGTTAAATTAAATATGAGAGTGTGACACTTAATTATGATCAAGATAATTACAGATGTTGAATATTTAAGAGGCATGAGAACTTTATCTTACAAATGAATTGAGGAGGAGCGCTCTGTGATTTTGATCAACTTGAGCTTCAGACAGCCCTTGTGGACACAGGATGAGGTAGAGAAAAGAAATCTATCATTAAAGACAATTATGGGTAGTTCCTGGGAAAAAAAACAACAAGAAGAGACTAGGGCTGGATTAAATTATGCTGTCAGTGCCAATCCTGTACTAATCCGTAACAGGCTGAGCAGGAATCCAACCCACAGAGAATAAAACATGT
The DNA here is from genome assembly GCA_037974465.1 of Brachypetersius altus. Classification (NCBI taxonomy): domain Eukaryota; kingdom Metazoa; phylum Chordata; class Actinopteri; order Characiformes; family Alestidae; genus Brachypetersius; species Brachypetersius altus. The sequence goes on from JBBPDB010000128.1 coordinate 3,959,986, forward strand.
CACTCTGTCACAAAGAATTCCTCTGTGCTCTGTGTTCATTTAGGCTATACTGTAGATTAAACGTGTCTACGACCGAGGGCATGACGTTCTGATCTGACAATGTCCTGAAGAAGAGACTACATACGCTTTGAAGTATACAAGTGAAGAGGGGCTCCATAACAGAGACCTTAAACAGTAATTATTCTCTCTACATTTCCCTCCAAACCCTGAACTTAACACTGAAAAAAATGTAATGCAATTTTCTTAACAATTCTGTTCTTCACCAAGAACACCTCGAAGGAATAAGGCTTGATTTAAGAAAAACAGATTCACTGACCAGATCGAGGCACTGGTCAGAGAGTGGACACAGGTGTATCCACTGACGCTGTTAAAACCGAGCATTTATCTGATGCAGTCAAGAGAAGAGCAAAAGCAACTTCCCTACCAGGAAAAGCCTTTTACTGAAGCATGCCTCCCAGTTCTGCAGTTGTATTGCATTAATGCTAATCTCAAGAGGCCTTGCCAGTAAATATCAGAGGAACCTGCAGGGCTTTCTAGGTCTTCAGAGAAAGCTTAACGATTTCTGGGAACTACAAAACTCTGGGAACCCTGCCGTTTTAGGTTATTTTTATTCAATAGCATCTTGCTTATGTTTAAAACTGACAAGCACTGCAGTATTACGCCTTTTTTCATTGGCACGTTTTCGTCAGAAACAATAGGGTTCTTGAAACATCCCATGAAATATGATCCAATCAAGATGTTTTATCTTTGGCATACTTCCATCGGTTGGGTAGTCATGCTCTGAATACCAACGTAATTAGGACGTGACAGTGTGATCAATCAGTGACATTTTCATTTCCAATGGGTAAGACAAATTTTATGAGGGAAAATGACAGGTCTTCTGGAAGTCCTAGATGCGTTACTGAATGTGAGCTACTGAACGAACTGTGGGTTTCAGATAGATGGTAAACAGGAGCTCTTTACTGAAGAAATGCTGCATCCAGGGTAAAATGTTTTGAATATGTTTTAATATTTATGGTCCAAACTGGAGGCTCAGCTACATTAGTTGGTAACTATAAAGCACACACTATCTAATATACACACAGACTATCAATACACTCTGGAAAACAGTAAATAACGTTAAGCCATACAGGCAATGTCATAGAGCCACACTGAAGTAAAATCTGCTTGTGCATCATTAAACAAATAATAATGCTATTCATTTAATTATTCCTTATAATAGAACACCAACTATAGGATTATATAAAGTACTACAGATATTTAGCCTTCTGCAATACGCTAAAAGACGTTAACTTGGTGGATTAAAAATACAAAACAATTTAATCAATCAAAGCAGGCCCTGGTGTGATGGATTGGCTCCTAAAGCCAGGCTGCATGATTTAATCAGCTCAACAAGAGGCAGGTGAAAAACAAGCGTGAAGGTGCAAACGAGATGAACACCCCATGAGATTCATTTGAACTTTCAAAGAAATCCAATTAAATGAGAGAGATATACAGACAAACACTCGAGGAAGATCCTTTGTCTGTTGTGCCTCTTGTACAAAATGCTATTTGCTCACCACATCACCAGGAGAAATAAAAACGAATCTTCCACTGTGCCATTACTGTGGTTTAATAGTGCTTTTGTGCCTGGCTTCAAAGTGAAACACCAGCCATAGGGGCTCAGCAAAAGTGGTGAATGCTGAAGTGCTTATCACATCAACTTTGTTTTCGAGGAGCCACAATACATCTTTTCTCCGCATGTGACACCATGGCCGACGCAGCAAGGCCCAAAATAACACTGTGAGGGTAATCGATTCTCCACAGGTACCACCACAGCACGCTTTCATGCATCTGGAAATACACAAGTAAAGGCCAGTCACGAATCACAGCAGTTAGCATGCTTGCAGCAACACCGTCCTGCAAACAACAAGCCTCACAAGTCCACTTACATGCCAAGCCTTACAAGAACACTCCAGACAACCCAGCTCTTCTGTCAGGCAGCTGCTCAAGGGAGGGTGAAGGTCAGCACGAGCAATTTTACATGCTTTCAAGGGAATGTACCTTACTTGCTCACATATCACAAAGTGACTCCTGAGAGTAGAACCCTTGAACAAAGCCCTGCTAATAAGAAATGGAAAAGTCCCAAGAGTAGGGCTTAAAACTGAAAGTATGACGTACCTCCTTAATGCAAAGTGGTGTATTTACTGTATGATACTTTGATAAATCTCTATTATTTTCCTATTATTTTAGCAGTGTTAGGTTTCTGATTCTGATCAGATATCAGCTACAAATCACCAAATAGCAGGATTGTATAGTGCTTTGATTGAAGCACATATGATTATCACTTAAAATAAAACCTTGCGTGTAACAAACTAAGCAGTTAATGTTTTTTCCATGTCAGAGACATAAGAGAAGGCACTGATTTTTGTTTCTTCAACATCAGAAAATTGCCAGTACCAATAAACCTGAATTGATCAATCTTGGTTCCCATATGGGTACACAGTGACATGAAAGACGGCAGTGTGTAGAGAATATTAGTGCCAATTCTCACATCTTGTAGAGGCTCTGTGTGACTGAGTGCACGCCTCTAAGTGCCACACAAACAGCCAAGATAAAATTTGTAATTGTGCATGAAAAGGGCACACAGCTGTGCACTTCTTGAAACTAGAGAGCAAGTGAGGACCTGAAGATTGATGAAGCTTTCTTGAAGCCAAAGGGCCAAGACACAGTCGGTCCATGGTGCCGCACTATTCCAGAAATCCACAAGAACCATGGCAACACCAAGAATTCCATTACCAAGGTCTCGTGACTCCATGGAATGTGTTTAATAGAGGAGCCTTAATAGAGAACGGTGGCTCGGCTCTCTATCACGGCCCTTCTGTTACGTCCATTAGCAACTGTGTATCCATGGATACTAAGTGGAATGTAGTTGCGGTTCACATGGTCTTTTATTTGGAAGCGTAGGTGTGAGTTCATTTCGCTGTTGTCAGAAATAGAAGATTAGTACCAATGCGCTAGGTAGTACTTACATCAAACATCATTTGTCACGGCACCTCTACTGCATCCTGTTTGTCCAGACTTTCTTAATGAATGTGATGCAGATGAGGTGTTTATGGAAGTGGCATCACTTGTGTTTTAAATCTTTCTAGACTGGTCTTCCAGAAAAAAAGTCCAGACTTAGACTAAATTATTCGGTTAGTAATGAGTTTCTTAGCAGAAAAAACAATTTCGAAGGACTGATCACTGGTGAGAAAACCAGGAAAACACTTGATGAGGTGTCTTATTTTAAGGCTTCCTGCAGTTAAACAAGACAGTTACCTCACTATCTTCTCTCCTGTCCTCTCTGTATAATCTGATTGAGAAGCATGGTGTCTCTCAGCATGTCTCCTTAGCTTTTTCTCTTTAATCATTGTGTTTGTTAAGAACTGCATGCTTTCTGGCTTTCCCATCAAAGCTTTTCTCATATAGAGACCATTTTCTCTTGTAGGAGTCATGCCTCTTGCCTCTTGCCGTGGTGCTATTTTCTGTAGAGAAGTTAAAGTCAATATGAATCAGAAATCATGTTTTTCTTATTTAACACGACAAAATGTGATATTAGGGTTTCACTCCGTGATAGATGAATGGTGACAGAGTGAAGGTAAAATATGATATTATCGGTTAATATTATTTTTTCCCAGTCACCGGTGATATAATTAAAACTCAGGAGACATCTTTGAGGTGGGCATGATTTTAGGATGACACTCCTAATGTAATCCTGGAGCTATTTTAATCATTTAGGATTGCGTTCAAACTCTACGAACTGATTCCTGAGACACAAAAGGAAACCTGCTCTGTCACCTTGTGCTAACAGTAGGCAAAGTGTTCCAAAGCCTTCAGGGTGTCTACACCGGAAACATCGCTGTGTCAAGTCAAGATGTAAACAATCCAATAGCTCCAGACTTCAGCTACAAACAGTGCATTGCATCATTCTGCACCAATCTTGGCTGGTGTAGACAGTTTTGTTGATTATAAGTGCTTAGTTTTGTCATTGTCACATCATATGCTACTTAAAGTTTCACCTAATCCAGGACCACCAAAGAGCTTGGGAAACAATCAGAAAAATCCACATTTACGTATAAAGTATGTATTCAAATTCACAACGCTTTCATTCAAGATCGTGCAGTCGGGTGATTTTTTCCTGTTTTTGTCGTTGTGCAATTCCTTGTAGACTATAATGAGGGTTCTGCGTTTCTAATAAACCAAGCTGATTTGCTACTAAAGCATTACCAGCCCAGTCAATAGACAACTCATAAACCAGCTGAGAATTTCAATTTCAAAGCAACTCATTTACTTCGAGTTCACTTTCCACCTGTGGATATAAATCTACTTCAGACACCAGATCGTAAGGCAAATGATCTTAAATTCAATCCAAGGCAATTAGGCCGTCCTGGATATGTAATTGGTATACTGATATGGAGCAGGAGCGAGTAGTTTAGGCAGGCGTGGGTGGTGGAGCTGGCTGTTGAGATCTTGAGTCGAGTGGCCCAGATGTTTCGTCAATCAGCTGGATGATGATAAGATATCAAAGAGCTCCTTAGAGATAGTAGCTGAGACCGCCAGCTCTACCAAAGCACTGCAGTTTTTCCCCTTCTCATCTTTTCTTGTATGCACCAAGGCTAATAACCATGAAAGGCTGATTTACTTAATGTTGTGCTCTACTGTGGCCTTTCAGACAGAGAGACACAGAGAAACAGAAAGAGAGAGGGAGAGAAAGAGAGAGAGATTCAGATGTCAGGTTCTCAGCGTCAGCCTCAGTTATCAAATTTCTATAGATGGCTGGCAGTTCAATTTTGCAGCTCAGCAGAGCTTAATCCCAAGAAGTGCGTAGTATGGAGTAAGAGGAGAAGGATTTACTCTGAAGAAATGGACTGCAATATTTAGCTTTGCTGTGGTTAATGGCTAGAGGGACCGTGTGGATGTATGTTCAGCACAATATGGTTAAGCCACACAACTTGTAAGAAAGGCTTACACAACCTTATACAGCCGTGCCAGCCTGCTCACGTTTTTCATTGTTGTACTGGGGAACAAAAACTGCAAAAAATGCTTGTGCTAGCAAAGATACCTGCTCCTGTAAGGAATAGTTTGGTGAAACATTTTTTAAAAACCAATTAAAAAACCACCATCACTTGTTAACTACATTAGCTTCATATCTCTAGTGCACAGCTAAAAAAGCATTCTTCTGGCAACCCTACAGTATCTTGGCCAATTAACTACACCAGGCATTATAGGCAATGCTCCTATGAGGACTAACATAAATGTTCAGGTGCACTACATGATGCAGGTGATGAAGGATATACTGTTGCACACCATCCAAAGAAGGGAAATTATTACTGTTCTACAACATGGCAGGTATGTTTCAGTGTTTGCCAGTTTTACTCTCTCATTATATCTCCTCCTAGCGCCACTGTGACTAGCTTTTTGGTGGTGTCACATTGACATATAGCTGCACTGTAGCTGCTAAAGGATTTTATACCACTGGCCAGTATCAGACGCGCCACAGAGGACTCAGGCTTGCTAATGGAGGTCAGGAGATCTCTCAAATGGGACATTTTCAATCTTCCTAGGCTTCAGGCTTGCTCTTTTTAACTTGCTGAAATGGAGAAGTCCTTCAGGGATGGCCTGTGAAATTAAATGTCCCATAATTCCACTGATATGTGTCAGTACCTATCAAAAAGAGACAGAGGTTGCGTGTGCATATGTGTGGGTGTGTGTGTGGAATGTGCACACCCCCAACACACACACCTGGCACTAATGGCTGCAGGTCTCTGAGTTATCCCCTTCATTAATCGCTCCCATTACCGCTTCATCTGTAGCCGTTGCACTCTTCCCCCTGCGTGTCATTGGAGTTGTCAGTCATGGTGTCCCCAGGCCATGTGATATCCATCACAATGAGAGGCTGATACTCACTCACAGGGCCAAATACCACTTTCTGTGGCCACTGATCCTCCTATGCCTTCTTTGATGGATCTCAGATAGATCTATCAGACTTGCTCCGTCCTCCCACGCTTTTCAATACGCAGCTCTCCATTATCTCATTTACATCTCCTGCCAGAAATGGATTGAATGCAAAGCAGAATCTTGTGTGTGTTTGACTTTCAGATTTGCACATCCTCTGAGGAGAACCGATATAGAACGCTGTTAGGTCTTTTACATATATGAGAATCATCCTGCAATGCAGATGCACAGATTGGTTGGTTTATTCATGCACTGGAATTATTTTAGTATTGATTGAGACCTCCTCCGCATTGAGGACCTTCACATAAAAGCGGAGAACGAGCCAAGCATAACAGAATCAGAAACCAGAAAAGAAACGCAAACACACCCTCACAGCACAAAGGGGAAGAGGTGAGAGAGTCATAGTGAGAGTGAACAGTAGTTAGCCTCATCCTAGAGGTGGCTAAAGTAGGATTTAGAAAAGGGGGACCCAGGATGGGGTGGAACAGGGTATCAAAACAAAAGTTCCATGGATACACGGAGCAAAACCAAGTCAGAGTGTCACCACAGGTTATCTGTCCTAAAAAGAACCATATTCAAATGCTTCTTTCTTTGAGTCATCAGAGTATAACCACTGTCTTTACTAAAGAACCATGTTTTTAAAAGCGTAGGAATAAGTGATACAATCTTTAAAAGAAGTGTCAGTTCTTTAAACTTAACGGGTTCTTCGTACTTGTACACATTGTATACCTTATTAACGAGCATCCAATGAAAGTTTATTTAGGTAAACAGACTTTAGGTATCAAACGAAAGGGTCTTTTTTGTCTTTTAGGTTCGTTTTTTCCAAGGATCTTTTAGGATTTAGGATCTTTTGTGCTATTTCATCCATTCTGAAATGTCACCCAGTATGAATGTATGTAGTTTTAACAAAATAATGTTAACAAACAAAAAGACAAAAACAGAAGAGGCTTTATTTCAGACATCAATATTCTTGCCTTTGACTTTTCTTTTAGTTGTTTTCACCATTTTAGAGAGAGATCATGGTGCTGCATCTGGTGCTGCATTTCCCTTCTGTACAGTTGAATTAATTGATGCGATAGAGACCTTTGTGTATTGATCCTGCCCTGCAGTGTGCATAAACATGCACTGTAATGAGCTCCTCACATGACTTGTTGCCTTATTCCCTTCCTGGTGGGTGTCGATGTCAGATTAAGGTGCAAAAAGTAGCCGGAAAAGAACTTCGTCCCAAGCAACGATTTGTGTCAGAGGACCTAGGGCAGAATTTCACTTTATCAAGTCTTTGCAGAAGAAAGTCTAGGGCTTTAAGAACATTTAATTGACACTGATTTTGATTTTGCATGGCAGGGCGCCAATAGAAAGCCAGCCTCTCCAACAGAATGCCGTGTGGAGAGTCAGAGGAGGCAGGTGAGTGTGAGAGGGCCATCCCTGAGTCTGAATGCTAATGGCATAGATTTTTCTGCCCCTCTTCCAGGCTGTTCTCCTGCCATGGTTGCAATCTGAAGTTGAACTGCTGTGGAAATGTAGGGTATGCTTAAGTATTGATATGCCAGACGTACCTGTAAGGGAATACCTACTATTATGCAGTGGGAACTGTGTGGTGGAGAGCACTGCTGCTTTCTGACCACAAAGCTCACACACAAACTTTACAGTTAACACAGGTCCCCCCCGCGTGATTTCATCACAGCGCTGCTCTTCGTGTGCAACCAAGCAGGCGGCGTTTTTCCTCAGCTATTTACTTTCATTAGAGCTCTGAGACCGAGGGCACTCGCTTGCACCAGAGAAGCGCAGGCAATGTTTTCTCGAATTAAAGCAAGCGTTCTCCTGTCACTGTCTGTGATTGTGGTACCTTGTACTATACGCTCACAGAATAAATTAATTTGAAAGAAGAACATGTGGGAATGTGCATGTCATGTGCAATATAACTCTATAGCAGGGGTGTCAAGCTCTGGTCCTGGAGGGTTGGTGTCCAAAATAGTTTGATGGTTCTCCTCCTCAAACACATTCAGTAAACCTGACAATTAACTGGCGAAGTGAACCAGGTGTTTCTGAGCAGGGAAATCACCAAAACCTGCTAGACCACGGCCCTCCAGGACTGGAGTTCGACACCCCTGCTCTATAGACTGTGTACAATGGTCTCTTAAAGGGCCCATGATCTACATTTCCCTTTTTTATTTCTCCTCCTCCTCTCCTGCATTTTTTATTTAGTTGAAATTCAACTCTTAAATTCAAGCCTTAAACAAAACATAGATGCCAATAATTGTTGATTTGATTGTAAATGCATTGTAATAAGGAGTGGTCACAAAAGCAGACCACTACTTATTACTTCAAAGAGAAAGCATGTTAAATTGCTTTAGGCTAAATTGTCAGTCATATGTAAATGACATCACAATCATAAATGACTCAAAATCAGCTGTTTTGCATCATATTAGTTTCAATTTATGGTACTGTTCTACAGTTCTTGTTTGCTTTTGCCTGAAAGTGATCTTTGACTTACAAAGAGGTTGATCATCTAAAAGAAAAAGTTCCAGTGATAGCCATACATGATGAAGAAGAATATGGTCCTTAATGGTCGTTAATTTTCAACTGATTCTGTTGAAAAACCCAACATAGGTTATATTCACTGGATATAATGCAGTGGAAAGCTCACTGTGGAGAGAAATAATCATCCTGCAACAACACAAGAGATTAATTCAAGGTTGAATGTCAAAGTCCTTCTCCATAATCCTGAAATCATTTACGACCATGATCCTGACACTTCTCCGCAGACACTTTTCCGTCATTTAATTAAAAAGGCTCCTTTGATGTACAAGGTCGCTGAGAGCCGTGGCTTAGCCGTGGCTACGGCAAACAGACTTTGTTAGGAGAGGGTCCGGTATTTGCATTTCTTTGAAGCCCCTTCTGACACTGCGCCTTTGGTATGTGATTACAAGTTGAATCTTTTAGACAAGATGATCCAATCATGATTTGAATGGCCCAGTACAGTCTCTTCACAGCCCTTTGCAAACTGAACGGCTGTCAAATTTGTTGCAATAGGGTGAAAACGTATAAGAGCCTTGTTGAAAAAGGAATGTGAATCCAGCAGGTGGGAATGAAGGGAATAGTCAAAGTAAGACTTTGCCTTTCTGAATGCGGATCTGTTGCCACTCGCTGCAGTGTTTTCTCACTATGATCTGAGCATGCAAACTGAAATCCACACTGGTAGAAAACAGAAAGCGGGTGGGGTTTGGGGGCTGCGCTGCAGAGTGTGTGTCGCAGAGGGATCGGCAAATACTCTGGGAAATCCCTCCCCGCTTTCAAGAAAACGTTGGTGAGCGCAATAACCGGCAGCCCCGGCTGCAGAGGAGAAACACAGAGGACCACGAGCGCTTATATGAAATCACTTTATTCTCAGTGCGCTGTGATTCCATTTTGGCAGGAATGTTACAGTTCTAAAATCATTCTAAAATGGGCATGCAGTGGGGGGCTAACAGGTGGAGAGATCAGGAAAAAACACCAAAGACACACAAAAGTATCTTTTACGACCTTGCCTACTGCACACACCATATGCATGCATACAATTTTTTTGTCAACAAAGAGATAGAGAGGGAAAGGAGAGAGGGAGAAGAGGGAGAAGTCTTTTTTTCACAGTTACAAAAAAAAAAAGAAGAAAAAAAAAAAAGAAGAAAATTACACCAAAAGAGAGAAACAATTTTTTCTCACAAAAACAACCACTGGAAAAAAAAAGAGACAGGAACAGGAAGAAGTTACAGACATAAAAACCACAGCAAGAATCGTTTATCTGCATCAGCACAGAGAGGACACGAATAAGGACAATGCAGAGGAACAGCACACACTTACATTCAGCTCACAAGAAATGTAGTAGTTCAGAGCATTCTCTCAGGCAGTATTTTTTGTCAGTGCTAGGAGCATCTGAGTAAAAACGGATGGTCCCCCTGAAAGGTGGAGACTACAGGAATCAGACCGACTCTGCATGTGTGTGTTATTCGCCTTGAGCTACATTTGACAAAAGTACAGTCTAGAAATTGTCACAAAGCCGTCTGGGTCACCGATTATCAGCAGAAGTTCAGTGTATTTGATAAGAAGAATGAATTCTTCATGCCTAGTGTAAAGCTTGGTGGACTCCAGTCCTATCTAAGAGTTGGAACATGTTCTGGATAGTAACTAACCCTTATCAAATAGTGTTTAGACATAAGAATGGCGAAAAACACAAAGACTTTAGAACGTAAAGACAAGAAATGACACCAGAAGTAATAACACCTGACAACGATGCAAAAATGACGAACCTTTACACAGCAAGCATTCTATCACAAAGAAGACCACTCTTTGGTTTAAGAAAACATAGTTTGATGAGGAGTGTAAATGATGTAATGGATGGAGAGTCTGGGCAGTCTTGCCAAAGTATATTAGTCACCATCACACAGGCCACATCATGTAATCAGAAATAAAGACACAAAGACTGCAGCTGAAGGCAGTACTGGAAAGTAAAAAACAACAACAAACCAAAAGAGTTTTTGTGCTCTGGACGCAGCCTCTATCATACTAATTCGGTTATAATGGCAGGGTTTTCTTAAGGTAAAAAGTTTTATACCTTATTTTTTTCAGCACATTTTCTACACTTAGGCAAGTCTGCTATTACAGGAAAATGCCTTGACAGTAGTGGCAGTAAGATAAAATACAGCTCAGGAATGATTGGCAGCTAATCTAAGCAGCAATTTCCACCAATTAAGCAGCTTAGCGACACACTAGTTTGTTCGGTTCTAGATGGACACCGTCACCGCACAGTCACGCTGCAGAATGGAGAGCACAGTAATATCTTGTGTGTTTAACTCGTTGCTTTCAGACATAAATGGCAGGTCAGATAGCTGTAGAGATTACTCGGTCCGTGTGCTACTACACCACGTCGTTCGACTCGGGCTGAGTTCTAATAGCAAAGTCACAACCCACTGCAGTATTTTCTAGAGACACTGGATTTAAGTTTTTCATTTAAATGCACAAAGGCGTCTACAGCGGAATATTAGTCGAAGGAGTTCTGGGAAACCAGCAGGGGCCAGATGGAATGTTTGTAATATTTGGAATGTTTAAAGCACTCCAGTGGCAGCCGATAGCTAACTACGTCACCCACGAGGTTCGAAACGTTAAATGTCCTCAACCGCATGCTTAGTAATGTGCAACTGATGAGTTCACCTGATTCTAGGCTAGCTAGGACCTACTGTCATGTTAAATCAGATTATCTACAGTAACAGTACTTCAAATGTTAGCATTACTGGATGTGAAAATGAAGCCACAGCTTATATAAAGTCACTGAGCAGATTATCGAGAGTAATCAAAAAAAAAGCAGGCATCACACTCAGCTTGTTTACAACTCTTCTGAGGGACCGGGACCCCACTGCCTTCCTCCTCGGCCAAGCAATCACCACAACTACGAACATTAACAACAGCACTTTTAACAACAACAACATCGACGACATCGACGACAACGACAACGCTTACAATAACAACTTAAATAAAGCAAAAGAACAAACGACCAGGAAAGCACAGGCTGAGACATCACTTCGTGAAGCAGCCCACTCAAGCTCAGGGACCCAAAACCAGCTCCCCACCCCCGAGAGAGGCCTAACAGCCTATGTTGGAATTCAAACCCACAAAGAAAACGAGTTCTCCACTCCCTACTTCCCTCTCCAAGACACATTTCCATGAGGCTTTATCTCAAGTCTTTAGCTTGACTGGCACTAGGAAGACAACAAATCATCTGCACACTAACATCCTCTAATTAATTCATTAATTAAGCTTGAATACATAACGATGAAGATTGTCTGTTATTGCTGATTTGGGATAGCAGTCCCTTAATTAACCAACTGACACAGGACATCTTCATTCAAAAACAAATATTGCACTGTTGTCACTGTCTGTTCACATAATGTGTATATGCACAACTGGGTTGTGGTTAGAAACATAAATATGTAAACATTGAATTACTATATTTACTGTACAGCAATGAACATGATGAATATATGTGTGTATATATGTATATATATATATACACATACACACACATATATATATATATATGTATATATACACACACATATATATGTATAATATACATAAAGGTAGAAAGAGAGAGAAAGAGAGCCCTATTGATCCAATTATAGTAGTATGCACTCAATATCACCCTTGCATTCTTCAGCGGGTGCTCAGCTATTTCAGTTCAACACAGCGTCTAGCTCTATGGTTCCTTCGGTCTAACATGACTATCAAACATGCCGGAATTCGATCAGTGAATCGTGTTTTCCAGAGTGAGATGGGCAGCACAATGAGCTTTGAAAAATATGCCTTTATGTATATACTGTGGCAAGTATGAGTCAACAAAATAATAAAAAAAAAAAAAACAGAGTTATTGCCTTAAATATCAATGTATTTCACCTAAAAATGTCAAATGAAATAATACACAATGTATTGACAAAGTATCATTTTCATACCACACACAAAAAAAAACCCAAAAAAAAGAAAAATTTATATTTTTTCACTCACTTCCATTGTACATAATTTCCAACCATAATAACTCAATGCAGGTAAACACAGTTAATCGTGAGATTATAGTGCCACACTGATTCATAGAATAGAACCCAAATGAATATGTAAACCATTATATACACATTTCTACCACATAAACTGATCAATAATATCCATAACAGAACAGCAAACTTTAATCAAAAATACGATATGGTTTGGAGGACTTCGCTCCAAGTTAAAATTATGGCTTTTTCTCTTAGTCGTTGTGTATATATATATTCTGGTTTTCATTTATAGTCTTTTTTTTTTTTAAATAGTCTATTTACAAAACAAAATAGGTGGAGCTTGATTAATTACTGTTGTCATTCCATGGGCTGGACTCAGAGGGAAGCTGGCATTAAATCTGTCCTTAACTTGAGAAATAGGATCATGTAGGTTTTTGGAAGCCCCACATTCTTAAATTATCTTAAAATGTCTTTTTTTAACAACTAAAAGTTAAAGACAAAAGTCATGGCATGCTGGCTGAGTCCAGAGCATTTGGAATGTGAGTGAGTGGAAGGTAAGGGTTTGGTGGACATAATGACATTAATGACAGGTTTCATAACAATATATCCAAGACACTGTTACTTTTTATTGAACATGTCTACGAGTGGACCTGGGAGGAACTTCATGACCGTGTCCACGATGCTTTCCTCTTCCTCCTCCTCGTCCCCGCAGCCGGCGGGCACGGCCTTCTTGGGCCGGGTGAGACTGCCCTCAGACGCTTGCTCCATGGCTGCCTGAGCCTCCGCCTCTTTCTCCTCCTTCTTCTTTATGCCGTACTACAACACACAATGACACACATCAGCCCTCCTTCTCTCTTATTCCACCACTTCTAGGAAAGCTTAGCTCTATCTGGAAGTAATTCAGCTGCATTATTAATAATGCATATGCATTTTGACTCGTTTGTGCTCTTCGGAAATTGCAACATTTATCAAAAAAAACCCCTCTGTCTAAATTCTCTAATGTACTATAATATATCACGCACCCTACTTCATTTCACCAACAAAGAACATTACCACATCAACCATGCTTGCAACAATACACATTTTTTGTGCATAAAGTCTGTAGTCTGGCAGGTCTACTGAACACTATGCCTGCCATTTGCCCAGCAGAATTCCATCTGAACTTCGTAAAATATTTCATTTGGCTCATCTGTTCATTTATTTAAGCTTTTACACTGCAGTATTTACAGATCTGATATATTTACAGGATTCGTTTGTTGCCACAGATCAAGGTTGGTTCAAAATACACAGAAAAAAACCCATTCAGACTGCATCATTTAGTCCAGCAATAACATGTTTTGTCAGTGAGGATTCCTGGTCCAGCATGCGTTCATAAAGCTGTCCAGGCGTGTTAGAGCTGGATAAAGCCTGGAATGGACTGGGTGCTGCTGTGGGTGCTTTCAGAACAGACGTGAACGTCCTGTCTAAGATTCCTCAGAGCTTACCGACACCAAAAATGACGATCAAATCTAATAAACCAACCCCGCGGCAAAGAGTCCATTACAGTGAGCCTCAGTGATTTTATAAGGTTACCATGTGAATATGAGCAGAGGAGGAGGACAAAGACGGAAATGAAAAAGCAAAAAAAAAGAAATTAATTTGCGCAAAAGGCTGAGTCATAAAGGAAAAGAGTTAGGCAATATTCTCCTGATTGCCTCCGCAGGCGAACGCACGAGGAGGGGAGGTCTCAGACTGTGTTTGTCCTTTCAGTGCTTAGGAGCAGTTCGGGTTTGCGAGAGGGGCTAAAGCAGCCTACCTCTAAACTGGCATAGACTCGACTGTGTGCCCGTGCCTGTGGCACGCTGCCACTTGGCGAAGCCGCCTGATTACTTCACTGTCCCCACAATTGGCTTACTGATTCACTGAGCATTTCCTCAGCTTCATTTAGATCACACACACACACTTGTTCATTTACAATTAAATGTTCTGATTACAACACTGTGCCAAATATTGGCAGGGAAGGGCATTTCATTAGGCGAGCGCTTAAATGACAAACGGTCCACTTGTTCTTTATTTCTCGAGGGTGGGGCTGAAGAAACAAAGATTTTTTCATTTTTTGCTCGTCTCCATTTTTAGTTTGGGATTTGTAGATAATATTTTTGTTCAGCTAGAAAACCTGACCCTATTTTACCTCTGTCAGGCATTGGCTTTGTTAAAAATCTGCCTCTGGGGTAGCAGTGGCATGTGCATGTACACGTTCTGAATAGTAAAATGGATCAGCATGTAGCTTTCTGCGCTAGCGCTTTTGTCCATTGTAGAAGCTCCACCCACCTTTGTTGTTGCAGTTTATGACTGGGTATGCAGAATTCTGTTCATTAGATGTTAACCACTGATGTATTTCTTTCATCAAGTGAGCAATCCAAGGCGATGTGAAGCACGTTATATTTTATTTATCTGCCCCTAGTGGTAGTTCGTGACACAAACGAGAGTAGATTGAAAAAAAAGACAGAATTGAGGCTCAATGGCCCTCTGAACATACACCCCACACTGCACTAATGAGTCCTTGTAAAAGATTCTTAACAATGCATTATACCTGCTTCTCTGTATGTTGCTCTAAATAAGCGCACCTGCTGAATGCAATGTAAATACAATATTAATAACTGAATAATGGGCTTGGGACTCAGGGGGGCCATTTGGCCTGTTTTAATGTGTTTTTGTCTCATTATTACATGCAACATGGGAAACACTAAGGCAAAACGTAGACTGTCCAGTAAGCAGTTTTTCAGTGATTGGTGGAATGGACTAACAGATAATGGCTCCTATATCCGTTCTCCTTCCTGGCGAGTAACAGCACCATGCTGAGGTGTGAGTATGAGAGGGTGTGTGAGGAGTACAGCAGGAGTCTGCTTTCCTTCCTGACTAATTCCACCGTACCCCAGTGGAAAATAAATAAGCCACACATAAATGTGACCCTGTGCTTTTAAATGCATCTAAATGTACATTATGCAGTCTGTGGTGACCAGAAAAGGTATCAGATGTGCACAGGGCTCAGCTGCTGCCCATCATTCCACTGATTTCATGCCTCGTCCGGGCTCATCTGGTGGGCATGCATCCATTCTACCCATGTTATGCTCTCTAAATCTCTCTTTTTTAATATTAGATGGTGTGGGGGTGGACGCTTGTTGCGATATTACTTAAGCTGTAGAGTTTCCTGAAATTGGGTGCCAAACCCAAACATTCAGTACATGTGGTGCACGTTCAGCATTTCAGTCACATCCACACACACTGTGTACATGCAGTCAGAATCCTAGTGGCAAATTAGACCCACGGGGTGAGGACTCGCCGCTTTATTTTAGTCTGATCCACACTATACGGCTTTGCATGGCAGTTTATCTCTTCTAATCAAGCTTGGTCAGCTCATAGCATGAGACGATTCACCATTTTGTGCTGCCATGCATGCTTTCCATTAACGGAGGAAATTTACCTCATCAAATAATGGCTATTCGTTATATTAAAGGAGCCATATTATCCATTTTCTTGTGCCCCTTTGATTTATAGCATGTGTGTGGTTTTAAAAAGTCAATTTAACTTACATGACCATTTTCCAACCTCCTTCAGAACAGGTCTGTTTTGTTAGCGTGCTATTAATATGTAAATGAACTCTGTTCTAACTGGCTGCCCTTTACTGCTCCCCATTCTAAAAGCAGACCAGGCTGAAATATGCAGAAAAACTTTCATGTCTAGACTGTAATTGTTAAAGGCGTCACAAAAATCAGCCGTCCCTATCTGCAGAAACAATACTCCTTTTCACTTTAAGGTGAATGGGCAGCGTAAATGCTGCAGGCTCATGGGAAATTTATATCTACATGTATTCAGATTCATGTCACCACAGCCACAGATGGACTGTATGTACTAGGGAGTGAACAGAAGTGGGTGGTTCCAAGGGGGCACAAGATGGTGCTGCCGCTACCTCTGGAGCACGCTGAGCTCGCCAAAGCGCAAACAGAGGTAGAAAAAACTGAAATCAGTTAGAAGTGATTAAACTGCCTGAAATGTGTCTTTGTGCTTGTACACTCTGGCATTCTACATCATTGTAAAGGAGTAGCATCAGATCTCTGCTCAATTAAATGAAACATTTATAATTAGGTGGATGCCAAAAACTGGCGTGTGACACATTGAAACATTTAACTTAACATTCACCATTCAACTCTTAGTTAACGTACTGGCATAACTGTTTCTCGTTTGACTTTGCACGGTTTGGTAGGTAGTTACATAATTAGATTTTAGCATTGTATGAAATATGTTAATTTTTAAGCAGATTTGTAGATGTATTGAATTTGTAGATTTGTAATATCATGGTCATATTTTGTTGCAGTATTGGGTGAAAATAGCATATTGGGGTTGTGGTGTGTGGTACAATTATTTTTGTATTTGTATCAACAAATAATTCATGTTTGATAGTATCTGCTTAATAGAATAGCAGAGACCCACCCCAGAGCTTCACACAACAATATGGCTACCCTAAAGTCGTCCCCCCCAAAAAACCCCAACACATTCCTTCAGTACACAGTACAATTTAAACATGCTTCAATATATACAGCAAACTTTTTTGTTTTTTTAAAGCAGTAAGACAAAGGATTTGAAAGTGACCATTCTGTCATACGTGAACACACCACAGCACAGTGTGAACAGCACGAAATTCTTCCTCTGCATTTAA
>JBBPDB010000128.1:4009055-4014055 GCA_037974465.1 Brachypetersius altus
AGAGAGAGAGAGAGAAATAAAGAGAGAGAGAGAGAGAGAGAGAGAGAGAGAGAGAGAGATAGAGAGATAGAGAGAGAGAGACACAGAGAGAGAGAGAGAGCAGCACGAAGCATTATGTCAATTCCACCTAAAAATTGACTTCAGTTGGTAATAAGCAGTTAAACAGTTTAATATGTAAAAGCATTTCTTTGACTTAAAGGAACCAAAACAAAATAGTAGTTCAATCCAATTTACATTTTACCATAGAGTACTGTAAATATATATATATACATGTGTGTGTGTGTGTGTGTATATATATTGCATTGTATATTTTGTACAGAACATCTTTTTGTGTTTCTGCAGAGTTTTATTTAACTTTTATTCATACTTTATATTTTATATTGTTCTTGTCTCTGTGTGTCTCTGTGTGTCTGTGCAGACATAACATAAGCAAAATCAATAAGGTTTTCTGATTCTGAAATACATAATGAACTCAAAATACATAAAACATTTATTCTTAATCTGTAAATCTGACAGATTCTAATAATTGTTTTAAATATTATCTGCTGATAACAATGGGATTCCCGTATCACCATGCATCCATCACCCTCTGTCCTGCACATCAAGATTGTAAAAGCTTCAGTCTGAGTTCTGCGTATCCCACGATCTGAAGCACAGAGCCACAGGCCACAGAAAGCCTGCTACAATGGACGAACACACGGTGGAAACGCAGGGCTCTAACAGACATGCTGTTGTTCGTGCTAGAAATGACTAATGTACATCACACAGCTCCGTCAGGAGCGTCTGAATAATCACTAGAAGCACAGCATTGACCAGGTTTCTCCAGTGATCCCACTCCAAGTACATCTGCCAACAAACATGCGGCTAAAAATAGGCTCCATGCATTCTGGCTGGCACTCTTGATAATGCTAGTGATAAAAACAGATACGCTGCTTTGTTCCATTCAGGCCTTTACTCCTCTCCAAGAAAAAAATGTATCACTTTTGCAAAGAGCCGGAGGAATCTCCCCTCGACAGATGGCTAGTGACGTGGCCCTCTTGACATTAGCAGCGGAGGCCAGAGGCCAGAGCTGGTGCTGGGAGCTAGCGCCCCCTCTGGGTACACAAGGCTGTTCTGCTGTAACCTTGGAAGGGAGGGGCCGGAGATGGCATAACAACCACATTAGTGCTAAGACACACTCAAGAGCAGCCAGTTGCCTTTCATTCGCTCTAGCTGAGCTGAGAGTCCCACAGTGAACCATATGGGATGCATAATTTGGTAGCGCATGAGCTACACTGCGAACATAGGTAGAGTAATGAAGAGGCTTGAGACTTAACAGGCGGAGTGAATTCCCTACCATCAAATGCAAGAGCTGATAGATGCTAAATTCATCCTTAAAGACTATGAGTAGCTCAGATTTGTGCATGCCCAAAGCTTGATCACTATTAAGAAGTATTCTAATTAATCAAGTTATAATAAAAGGGTAATTGTGTATATATTTTTCTAGCACACTTATGCAAAAAAAACGGTCCATTTCTTCAGAGAACCAGATGGTCTTGGTTTATTTAGTATATTTTATAGAGTAATAAGTATAACATGGTATGTGAATAATGTTATAGCGTACCAGTCAATACAGTCTACATGTGCAAAACATACCAGGTTTAAATAAAAAAAACAGCACATTTACACACAACTGCTTATTCAGCCGACAGTGGCTGAGATACTGGTGTCACCACATCTGACATTTATGACCGTGGATATATTCAAGATGTTTATTCTTTGCTGTTTCAGCACAAATGTCAATGGACAAATAGAGGCAACAAGCTGCTATACTTCCACTATATATCCTTGTAATGGGAGAACGGTGGTGTTCATGAGGTTTGTGTTACTTTATGCCAGTGTGGTGAGTCTGGCTCTGTACAGCAACAAGCTGTGAAGAGTATGATCCAAAATCATTTAATGTGCCATAAACAATATTACAGTTGCTGAAGAATCTGCAGAAGTAAGTCAGAGAGTGTGAGATAACCCATTTAAGACTCCTAAGAGATCTCTTTACAACCTCATGTGGAGGTTCTATAAACTTTAAAAAGGCCCTTCTTACCTGCACACTTAATTGGATATCTAATGAAAGGATGTTTAGGGAACCATAAATGGTTCAAGCCTTTTTGGGCACTTTTTTCTAGGACTGTGTAGAATGCATGGATTGGTTTGCTGCAAGGCCACACGTGCTAAACATGATTAATGATTAACCTCTGAGAGAAGAGCAAATTCACCTTAACAAATGGCCGTTTTCACAGTGGGCAGGTGCTTTCATTGCTTCTAAAACAGGCTGTAAAGCCATCTGTATGGAAATGAGAAGGAAACGGGTGACCAGTAATAAACGGCATAATAAACCACATGACCTTATGCTGCGGCACAGGCCGATCATAATGCAAACACACACACACACACACACACACACACACACACACACACACACAAGTCAGTCATGACAAAAGGTCTAGAAGCCCCCCAATGAGCCAAGCAAGCTGATGGACCTCCAAAGTGACCTTTGTTAACAAATGGTGGAGCTGTTCTAAAAAACTGTCAGCGGAAGAAAAGCAGGGCAATGCCTGCAGCCACATAAAGACTACAGAGAGCAGCTCTCACCTTTTCTGGCCTGCTGGAGGCTGTGCTCTGCCAGATAGAGAGAAAGAGAGAGACACAGAAAGGCAGAGAGAGGGAGAGAAGCCCAACCCTGCCAGATCCGCATGCTGGGGAGTTGGCCATGTTGGAAAGGAGTCAAGGGCATGCAGTGGAACGGGCAAAAGAGGCCTTAACCCGCGCCAGCCGCTGACGCACTTCTCTCTCAGGGCTACCGGATACCGAACTGGAGACCCAAACACTGGGAAACTGGCAAATCGTGATTACCTAACTGGCCACGTCACCAGCCTATTTTTACCTACAGAGATTCCTTTATGTAATTTTCGTGTGAAGAAGAACCTGAAATGGCGTATGAACTTTTCACTTCACTCTAATTTGGCGATCTTTTTTTTAGTACTACACTCTGAAGAGGCACACTGTGCTTTTTCATGTGATTCTATTTATACAGAGGAACTTCCAAAAATTGGGTCACACGCTTTGCCTTATGCCTGAAATTGCCAAGAGAATATGCAGCTGAGAATCTTCTGCAAGAACAGACATTTCTCACTTGCAACTTTTCTGCCAGCGAAGTGTTCAGATCCACATGCTGTTATGTGGCACGGTGAAAAGTCAAGGATGTTCCGGCTGTCCTGAGGGATCTTTAAGCACTGGTGAAGTTGGGGTTACACTATGTAATTTGTCTTTTGGTTTTAGCTCGGATTAGGGTGTCCGCTGTAGTCTGCAGATTTTGGGGCAGCCAGCATCATTGGTAGGGAGAGAAAATTGAGGGGTGCAGACTCTGAATTTTGGCCTCCTGACTGAGGTTCAGACTAGTTGGAATCCATGAAAGGTTAGGGTTAGGGTTTTTTTTTTTATCTGACTCTGGGTGTAACCTAGTAGTGTGTCTAAACAGATCCAGATACACTCACTCCAAATAACAGCATGAGAAAGATGAATGAAGAAAATGTGTAATGAAGCTTCAAATGTATTATTTATGGCAGGAACGCACTCGTGTATGTACAATGCAAACTTGAAAAACTACGGCACACTCATCATGTCAGACATCTATGACCTTTCCTTTTTGCTGCTTCTTTGCAAATGACACTTAAAACAACAGAAGCTGTAATCTCCTACACCTCCATGTTTTTGTTTTACAATCCTAGTAATAGGAGAATAGCTGTGTTCATTCAGGTTTTGTTACTTTATGATAGTTCGGGTTGGCTCAGTTCAATAACAACGTAAAAGATGTGAAGAGCATGATCCCAAATTGTTTAGAGGCGGGGGTGGGAGTGGGGGTAGGCTACTTGTTTCTGCACCTAAAGGTCATGGGTTCAAATCCTACCTTCAACAAACCTGCACTGGGTTACTGAGCAAGACCCTTAACCCCAAGTTGCTCCAGGGGGACTGACCCCTGTAGGTAGGGAATGGAAGTCGCTTTGGATAAAAGCATCCGCTAAATGCTGTAAATGTTTAATGTGCCATCATCAATGTTTCATTTGCCAAAACGTCTGCAGAAATCAGACAGAACGTGTGTAATACCCAGTTCTTTGAGTGTGGTATACTCCATATTTAAACGCCTATCAGTCATAACACCTGCCTGACATTGTGTAGGTCCCTCTAATGCCATTAACACAGTTCTGACCTGTTGAGGCGCAGCCTTCACAAGACCTCTAAAGGTGTGCTGTAGTATCCGGCACCAAGACATTAGCAGCAGATCCTTTAAGTCCTGTAAGTTGCAAGGTTAGGTATCGGATTGGACTAGTTTGTCCAGCACATCACACAGATCACATCGTCAGATTAAGATCTGAAAGCTTTGCCGGCCACCTTGAAGTCTTTGTGATGCATTTTTCTGCTGAATGAGGTCACTGCAATTAGTATTTGGTGTGCAACGATGTTTAGGTACGTGGTAACATCCACATGAACACCAGGACCCAAGGTTGCCCAGCAGATCATTGTCCAACGCCTCACACTGACTCAACCAGCTTGCCTTCTTCCTGGTGCCATTTATTCCACATGCACCACATGAAGGTAAATATAAAAGTAAACCTCTGTATTCTACAGTAGCTCTTGTGTGAGATCAGATCAGACAAGACAGGCTACCTTACACCCACCATGTGCCTAAACGGTCGTGTTAACAGTTCTTGTCCCTCCTTTGGCCACTTCTGGCATGCAGCTCAAAATAATTGTGCCTTTGGCTATAGCAAGATCTGACTGTTCATCGTATATATCCCGCTCTCCGACAGGTGCCACTATGAGATCCGTTTTAATTCACTTCACCTTTCCATAGATTAAGGTTCCATATACGAATGAAAATGCTAATAAGTCATATTAGTACTTCAGTCTGTGATGTTTTCAATAATTTGTGATTGGTAGTCAGTCTTTCCACAACAATTTGCTTA
>JBBPDB010000128.1:4019055-4034707 GCA_037974465.1 Brachypetersius altus
AAGGTGAAATATATAAAGAGAGAGAACTCCTCAGCAAAATACAGAATAAGTGAATGTGGCTATGGTCAAATTAGTACTGTTTTTTTACATTATTTTTATGATTATTATTATTCACTCATGACATATAAGCCATTTTGTATAAAAACAAGCCCATGTGTGTGTTTGTGTGTATGTGTATAAACTGCTATACTATATATAAAAATAAGTGTGTGAGATGGTACGTGTGTGTACTGTGCATGGATGTTCGTGTGTGTTTATTAAGGGGACTGACTCATGTGCTGCATTACCTGCTGATTGTGCAGCGATACTCTGGAGATTTCTGTCCTGAGAGGCTGATTACTACTCTATAGCGGCGCCTCAGTCCCTGCCTCTGTCCCCACCTGCTGACCTTGGGCCTCTAAATCTTTTCCAGAGCCAGACAGGCCCATTATTTCACTTCAGCCCAGCCTTTATTATCTAATGCGGGTCAGAACCGCCTGGGAGGGCTCACTACACCAGCCGACAGAGATTGCCCCAGTGTTGATTTACTGAACTGGTCAAAAGGGGAGTCTGCAGAGAGACAAAGAAGCCCCGACCGACAGTTTTATACTGGTCCACCAGAATCGTTTATTTATGGACGCAACACCAAGATGTGATAAAAGCTTCTAAGAGATGTCATATGACTTGTTTTTTTTTTCTATTTTGCTGATACTCCAACAGTATCTTATACAGAAAAATTGCCAAAGTAAAGGGATGCGTGGTTTTTTTCTTTTGAGCTCTTAGGAGAGCAGATCATATCGATTGAACTTCAGAGTCTCTTGAAAAATAGAGTAAAGCAAAACAAGAGAAAAACAGTGGACCAATTTACCCTGGTCACTTACTACATTTCTGTGAAGGAAAAACAAAAAGTTATAAGAAAAAGTCCAGCTCAACCTTCTCACCGGTGAAATCTCTTTCCACACAGTTCAGTTGTTTTTGCTCATTTCCTTTATAGACAGAGCTGTGCGCTGGAGCACGGACCTGCCACCCCGTCCCTGCAGTTAATGAAATGGATCCCAATCCAGCTTTTGGTTAAGCATTTAAGGATGTATCTCCCTCAATCAACCCCTTCATGCTCAAATATCCATCAAAATTCAGAACCTGACTGTCAGCCTCAATTAAAAAAGAGCCATAAATGGCTGGCAGAGTGAGCAACCTTTCCTTCAGCGAGGGGGAGAGGAAAATCCCCATCTGAAATGCAGGAAGGGATTAATCAAGCACATTGCGGCGCTCCATGTAGAGGTTTAACGCCATGCTCCATTCTTTGAACTTTTTCCTTTTTTTTTTTGCATATTCATGATTTAATGACATTATAATTCCACTGTGCACAATATTGCAATGTGTGCACTCATAGGCTGTGCAGAAGGTTGACTGTGCAGGGTCTGGAGCATTTTCTCCAGAAAGCAACAGCAAATCAACAAAATATGATTCAACATTAAATATTATTAAGACTATGATTAAGAAAAAAATAAGGATATAAGAACAAACAACAATAGCTGAATGAATAAAAAGAGCAAATTAAATAAAAAAAACTGGAAGTGCAGAAGGTCTCGTGCAAACAATAGCGCGCACGAGCTGGGGGCACTGCGCAAAAACGCTCCAGCACGATGCGCTCACCAAACACACGCACGCACGCACGCACGCATACGAGCACAAGCGTTCACTCTCAAAATATTACATCAGTCAAACTGTTTCATACTGCATTCAACAAAATAAACAAGAAATAAAACCTCCAAACTCTAAAACAAAGCTACACGTGGCCTCATCTTTACACAAACAAAGCATTGGACTCTTACAACGCAGTGACAGCTCAGTAAAGCCCATTTCCACATTAACAGAGCTCTCCTTTAACCCCAGTGCCCTCAAGCCCCTCTTTTCCTCTACAGACTCCGCAGACAAAGTGCAGCGTGACATTAACTTACCCCCCAGAGCTTGCTTCATAACAAAATTCATGGTGATGGCTTGTGATTCCTGCCTTCTTCACGCGCAGATATTACATTCACCTTAAAGCTTCTTGAGTACACGGACCTGTGAACAAACACACACACACAAACCACAACCTCAGCACTTCCACAAACTCGACAGAAATAAGAGAAAGAGCAAACTTTTTTTTCTCCCCTGTTTCTGGAGGCGATCTGCTGCCCCGGAATCTTTAGCGAACCCCAATCACTGAAGGACATTAGAGGTCAATAAAACGCACACAGTGTCCGTGGAGAAAAAGTGTGATCCCGTCAGGCACAACGACAGCACCTTCAGTTTAGCTTGAACGTCTTGTTGGCAGTGACTGTTGGACCAGTAGATTGGTAGATTTGCCTTTGGGGCACGAGGACATTCGCTCCAAGGGGATGGGAGGGAGAGAGGGGGCACCACAGGACCACCACAGGACACTAGAGCCTACACAGCTTCACGAACATTGAAGAAGCTCGTGGAGCTTCTGTTGTCCCTCGTCTGTGAATGTTATCACACCGGCTGGGACAATATGGGGCTGCTTAGCAGAGACATTCAATCTGCAGGTTAACTTTCCATTGTCCGATTGCATAAAGCATCGAGTCTAAATGTAGACAGGACACGCATGCGCCTCCGTGCACGAGCGCGGTTCTGTATAAACGCGCGTGCCTTTGGTTATAAAAGGGATGTGCATGCTCTTGTGCATGCAGTTATACATGCATCTGTACTCGAGAAGCAAGAAACCAGGGGTTCGCGCTCCATCCCAGCACTGATCTACACACACGCACATACACACACACATACACACTCATTTACACACACACTCATATACTCAAATACGTACGCACGCACGTATACCCGCACACACGCACAGAGGAGGTCATGGTTACCTGGCCGGCGTATTCCTCTCGCGCGGACGATGAAGCCCCCTTGATCGGACAAGTTGAGAGTCAGAGCACACAGAGAGGGAGTGAGAGTGAGAGTGAGATAAAGAGAGGGAGAAAACAGGACTGTTCAGCCGCTGCTTCCTTGCATGTCCGCGCGCGGCTGCAGAGAGGACGCGAGGGAGGGGAGGATGGATGGATGGATGGAGGGGGGGCGTGCAGCAGCTCGACTGAATCACATGGAGAGGGGCTCCCGTCCGAGGAGGCGCGTCCCACGCTCTCTCACAGAAAAGGGGGGCGATCAATTATTCACTCCTCCCTCTCTCGCGCGCGCGCTCTTTTTCGCTCTCTCTCTTTCTCTCTTTGCCCCTCCCTCCCGTAGTCTCTCCTCCACGAGCCGAACCGAGAGTGCACGCGGAGGTTAAGTCGTTGATTGGCCTGACAGTCAGGGTTTGGGTTTGGATTTGGTTTGTTTTGGGACTCTGGCACATGTTCTGACGTCCGTGTTCAGAAAGCTCTTGTAAAGGTGTTTAGGCAGAGGAGCTTGTTAAGGTGGAAGTGAAAGGATGGGGTGGGGGGGGGGATCCTGCCACACAAACCCATACCCGGTGTCCTGCGCTGTGATTGGCTGGTAGTTCATTCTCACAAGTAGTGCGCTTATGGCCTATGGTGAACTGCTTGCGAGAATAAACCACTAGCCAGTCACCACGCAGCGGGCGGGGCTTATTGGAATACGGGTGGAGCCACAACGTGTTCTTCTTTCGTCCTCCTCCTCTGGGTCATGCATGTCCCACAAAATGGCAAGCAGTTCTCTCTAGAAACTAGTTTATGCAAGAAGGCTGCATTGTGTGTGTGTGTGTGTGTGTGTGTGTGTTGGTGGGCATGTGTTAGCAGGGACCAAAAGCCCCCAGGGTACACGTCTGGAATACAAGGACATTTTGCTGATATGGCACAACTGGCAATGTCAAGAATGAAATTGCTTTTCAAATGCTTTTAAAACAATCATGGAAACTGTGGGTCAATATCCATTATTTTTTTGATGTATTTTAAACTAATTTTATATATTTGCAGATGTCGACGCCAGTTGTGGTACATAAACATTAAAAACCCAAAATTACTTTTTATTTCTAAAAAAATAACAAATACAGGTGACTGAAAACGGCTGAACATACAGATTCTGCTATGATTTTGCATCATTGTACTTCTCTTGATCAGGATTGGATTAGATATAGATAATTATAATTTGGCCACAAATATGTGAGGATCACTTAAAATACCTCATTAAGAGAGTGATACAAACATGATGGAGAAGTTGACAATTATGATGTTCGGTTACATGTGGCTGGTGCTTATGAAGGTCATCATTTTTAAAGACTTGTTTTGCTTGAAAAAATTCATGGAACTGAAAGATGTTTCAGAGGTGAAGGATTAAATTTGTGGTGTTGCATTTTCCCAGTTCTACAGAAATCAACCAGAAGAAAACAGGTTTACAGTCTTGTCTGTATGTATAAAGCACTGATTTTCTTGTAGTGCTTTAAAATCTGTTTTTTTTTTTTAAAGCCTTAAGGAGGCTCACTTGGGTTCCTGTCTCATCACTGTTAACCAGATGTTTTGCATGTCTTTGTTGGCTACTAAGCTGCAGCTAAGTAATGAGACGAATACAATCAGCCCATTTTATTTAACAAAGACTAAAAGGCTTTAAAGTGACAGGTGCAGGGTACCTCACGGTCACCACCTCCTCACACTTTATGCGATAAATGCCAAAGCCGATCCTTTTCTTTCTCTAATAAGGGCTCGGAGGGCTACTATAGTGTCATTGTATCAAGATTAGTCCACTCACATCAAACTGACACTGACCTTATCAGCTTATCTTTTCATGCAAAGCAACATAGTGGGTGAATTTAAGTGTGAAACTGGCATGGTTTGATTAGCCTGAAACACATAGCCAGACTTTTTGTTGCCTTAATTGGCGAGTATATGATGATTGGACGGAAGCATCAAAATGTTGCATCAAAACAGATGTAACTGCGGAGGGTCATCCAGGGGTGCCTTGTCTTCTGTTTGACTTGGACTCATCAAGTGAGTTATAAAGCTTTGCTTCCAAATCCAGCTTTTGTACTGATGCCAGGCGTGAAAATGATTCACGTATGGGAGAGCAAAGCTTGGTAATAAACCCGGATTACAGAGTGGAGTGGGTGGAATTTCTGAAATATCTCAGCACCCACTCTGAACCACAAACAGCAACGCAGCCACACTCAATCTCTTTCCAACGGAGCCTGCAGCCACACTCAAAAACAACTCTGCTTATTCCCTACCTGAAATAAAAATGACGACAGTAAGGAGGAGGATGACGACAGTGACGAAGAAGTTCATGGTGGCAGTGAAGACAGTGAGGTTCATCACACAAGCTGTCTAATGTGAGCTGTTGAGCCATTCATGCTCACAAATGTGTACCTTCATAGCAACTGTTGTGAGGTTGGCCAAGTCTCACAGAGTGTGGGCAGAAATCTCATTCCACCTAATGAGAACTTGGAAAGCATGTTGTTACATAACATTGAATTTCCAATTAAAAATGATACATTACTGAATTGGACTACAGTACCTAACCAAAACTAGACAAGGGGCTAACAGTGTCACCATGCTAACCTTAGCTTAATTCACAAAGAAGCTGGAAGTAATCTGTCCTAACATTTGAAATCAATACAAACGATTATACAATTTCACCTTACATTAAAAGGTTGTTCCATAACATTTTCCAAAGCTTTCCATGTTACTATAAAACAAGGAATTGGTGGGCAGAGCATGGACAGGTTGCTTTGTAGGAGATGTGGAAATAATTCAAATTTTTCTTATTTTTCTTTACGTTCCTGTAAGGCTTAGCTTTTGTACTCTGGAACAATTAGTTTTTTACTGCAAAGATTATTCAGGTAGTGTTTTTGATGGACAAGAAATGAGAGAGAAAGAAACAAGGCAGAGAATTTTATTTGCATTTGTTTGGATTTCTCATTTAACCCTTTGAGGTTCCTTCATTATTTTTCCATCGAGACCAAAGCATCTTTGGAGGACATGGAGTTATTCATAGTGATTGACCTTGTCACAACAGGTTTAGCTCTCTTGACACAAAACTAACCAGCCGATTGGACAGAGATGTGATCTCTGCCAGCCCTTCGTAATTGGTGGAGTTTAACAACTGCAGTTTGCAAGAAACACCTTTCTTGCTTTCTGTTTTTGGTATTTTCATCTCTTCCTTTTGTTTCCTGTGTCTTCTCACCTCCCCTCGTTTCTGTCTCATGGCTATTCCTGTCTATTCCTCCTCACCTCATCACCCATTAGGACCAAAATGTGTATCTCCTTTTTTGTTTTTCAGCTTCTGTTACATAAGTGTTCTAAAATAATTGTGCCTAAACTTCTGTTGTAAATTGACAATGTTTGTTTCTTTCTTTCGTAAAACATTAACTTCTATAAAATTGCTTGTTGCAGATATAAGATGTTGTGGCACCTACAGTGTTACGCATGGGGTAAACAGTTATCATTTTTAGCTCCTGTTTGGCCTATTTTAGTTGAAGATGAAAAGACTAAAACAAAGGTTGCTCAGAAATGGTGCAGTGAAAGTATATAACAGCAGCTCCTCTGTGGTTAAGATGGGTCAGTATAGATATCAAGAATAAAGGAACAATCAGGCCTTTTTTAGAATAATCCAGAACACCGAGCTATAAGCAACTAAACAGGAGATTCTGGGAAATGAGACTCCCACACAGTGTAGATTATTGCAGGTAAGACAGTTTCAACGAGAAAGGGGCGAGATGGGAAAGACATAGACAAAAATGAGAAAAACGAAAGAATGTGCTAGACGAATGCATGTTCTGACTCATCATGCCGAAAAAAATGACTCTGATCCTTCCAATCCAATTTTTTATATGAAAGCCTCTTAATCTAAAGTTATTTTTTCCTTCTCCCATGCTCGCCTTCAACCAAAATTGGAACCATAATGGGATGACTGTGTACTGTGTATGCACAAGCGGATATACAGAACAAATGCTAGGATGGCACAGGGTAGAGTGCTATAATAGTCTTTAATGTCAAAAATGAAACAGTATGTAACAGCAAGCAAGTGCACATTCATACAGAAACAAACACTGAGACAAATATGAGCTGGTTTTTTTTTTTTGGCACAAATGAATCCTTTGCCTCCTCTGTATGAGCACACAGCTCCATGCTGGTCTGCAGTAATGGAGGTGTGGATCCACATAGTGGGAGAAAAAGCTACTCTTATTCCTTTGGTCTTTTCCTGTGGCCTGAGGGAACGTTCCTTTCTCCACTGTACTCCTGCACCAGCTCACAGTGGGAAATTGGAAAGGATCAGTTTCTGCTGCTGAAGGTGCTACTGCTTGACTACACGCTTTTCAATTCCACAAAATAGCAAGATGGTGCCAGGTCAAAGGTGAATGTTAACATTGTCATACCAGAGCACACAAAGCAGTATTTTATCCATTTATGGATAATTACCAGCTATAAATACTTTTTAGATCCTTATTACTCTCTACATTGCACAACCGTGATCTAGTCTACTCACATTCAAAGGTATTCAACACATCTATGTGTGTTCAACACATGTACCTTAACAGGTTTGTCTAAACAGGGACATGCGGTATCATTAATGTGAAGCGTTGCTCATTTGAAGCATCTAAATCTGTTTGACTGCACCCTTGTGGAGAATTGAGCTGCTAAATATGAGTGTAGGCCAGTTCCATGAGGTGTTTTCATCCAATAATGCGCCATTTACAATTGTAGTGAGCTCTATATGTCACAACGTTTAAGCATCTGCTCATTCAACATTCCTTTGGAAATCCAATGTGGTGGTGGCCTAGTGGGTAGGATACTTGCCTATGGACCAAGAGGTCATGGGTTTGAATCCTACCTTCAGTAAACCACCACTGGGTTCCTGACCAAGACCCTCAACCCCTAGTTGCTCTAGGGAGACTGTCCCCTGTAGTTAGGGAATGGAAGTCACTTTGGATGAAAGTATATTCTACATGTCATTAATGTAAAAGGGATGTTATCCCTCTTTTGCTGCAGTAGCAGCCTCTACACTACGTTTCAGAACATTGCTGTAAGCACATTAACGTGTTTAATTGATCTCAACCTTCTTTGGAACATGTATGCTCTGTTTAACCAGGCATTTTAAAAACATTTAATGAAACAGGCAGGGTGAATGTTCATGAACTTTAACTTTACTTGAAGAAGAACTTCAGCTTTACTCCAGAGTGCTAATCCCTTTTGCATAATCCTGTGGGCTCCACTCCCAGACTGCAGCTTGATTTTAGACTTTACAGGCTAAAAAAGAGGATTTGGCACTGTTCCAAACTTGGAGGTGGACACTTGAGGATGATGGTAATGATGACCATGATGATGACTTTCAATTATATAGCTGTCTGTAGACCAAATTGCTTGTCGAAGTTGTCAGATGCACTGTCATTCACTTCAGTTCTTCTTTCTCTCTCTCTTTCTCTCTCTCTCTCTCTCTCTCTCTCTCTCTCTCTCTCTCTCTCCTCTCTCTCTCACTCTCTCTCCCTATCACTCTCTGTCAGTCAGTGAGTCATGACCTGATCTTTCATTCAGTCATCCCTGGTAGTGATTGTCTATTTCAGTCACCCTGCACATCACAGCCAGATCTTTGATGAGAGATCTGCCTATCAGGTTATGAAGAAAACTGGTCTTCATCATGTCTGACCTCAGTCCTGACTACACTAACCTTTGGGTAAAGACTTTCTCTGCGTGCGCCCTGATCTCGCGCAGTCTTTAAATACACTTAGTGATTCATTCTCATCCTCATTACCACAGACCCTTTGCTAGTTTGCAGGACATGATGCTGCATTTGAACTCTATAACAGTGTCTTTCTGGGCACTAAGGACATTGAGAACTTTATTTCAAAAAGTGCAGTTTCATGGCAGGACAAGCTGAGACTGAGATGAAAATAGTATCTCTGATACAACATCCCTGTCAAGCCTACTCGAGCCTGTCTGTCTGTCCCTCTACTTCATTATCTTTCCATCAAGTCCAATGCATCTTTGGAGGCATGGAGTTATTCATAGCAATTAACCTTGTCACAACAGGTTTAGCTCTCTTGCCTCAAAACTGACCACCTGACTGGTGGTCAGAGATGTGATGAGATATTTCATTTTGTTACAGTCTTGGGAAAAACAAGTGCTCAGAGATGGCCTCCAGGCAGTGCACTTTTTTCACATTCCCCGTTCTAACATTATTATTTTGCTAACCAGATGAGTGCCAATCCCTTCATTAGCAGACTTAGAGGAGTTTTAAAACTGCAGTTTGCAAAAAAACGCCACACTTTTGTGGTTTTCTTGCTTCCTAGTCTTTCTAGCTTCCTGTATTCAGTATTTTCATCTCACACTTTTGTTTCCTGTGACTGTTTTCTCACCTCTTCCCTGTCTCCTGGCTATTCCTTGCTGTTCCCCTTTTCTCTTGCAGGGCAGCCTCAAGCAGTGCACCAAAGCATAAAATATATCTGTCCGAAAACATCGGGAACAGTTTCATATTCAAAACATTGTGCTGTGGGTTGGTTTTTTGACAGAAAGTTATAACCCTGTTCAGGCCATGGTGGTGGACCAGTATGTGTAAGC
Source organism: Brachypetersius altus (assembly GCA_037974465.1). NCBI lineage: Eukaryota > Metazoa > Chordata > Actinopteri > Characiformes > Alestidae > Brachypetersius > Brachypetersius altus. The sequence continues at coordinate 4,028,547 of JBBPDB010000128.1, forward strand.
TCTTCAGAAAAGTGTTGTCTTTCTCCTCTTTGATGCTTTCTTTACAAATATGGACAAAAATTTTTGGTTCTGCATTTGACTCGTCTTTCCTTGTTTCCATGTTCCTTGTTAAATAGTCTATTTTGTTCTGTCACTGATTATCATTTTGTAGGCCAACTCAAATCCATATCCATCCGATAGCTACATACAGAATGTAGACTGCCTTCAGACTCAAAACTTGCTTTGGCTGGACTTTTGACAGAACGTTACTGACCTGTTCAGGGGATATTAAAGCTCTAGGGTGGCAGGTCAGTGTGTGCAAAGTCCTCAAAAAAACTGTCTCAGGTTTGACAGTGTTGTTCGTCTCCCACTCTATGATGCTTTCTTTACAAATATCCATCTGGTACAGACAAAGAAATGTAGATGGATATGCAGCTTAGGGACGTAATAGAGGTAAATTGGTTCTCCAGACATTTCAAAATACCATTACGTCTCCCTAGGTCTGCTTCACAAACCAATATACATAAAATATTTTTTTTAAAAACGAAAATGTGATTTAAAATCATTCCCCCATTCATCTCAGATTTTCTCTCAGATTTAGTTGATGAGGTCATTTCACAGGCCTTTGTGAACAGCAGTTGTGCAGTTCATCTCTTTTTTTTTTATCTAATCACTGCTTTAACACTTCTTGTCACACACTGTGCTCATCATGCACCGCATGGGTGCATTGAAGGGTAGTTATAAATAACCAAGCACAGACTTTTATAATATTAGAATGAGATGCCCTTTGCTATATCTGCCACTAGAAACTGTTGACGAGGCAGTTTATTGAAAGTAATTACCTAAACAGAGTTGGTGTCTTTGCTCTGGGGAATGCTGCTGTTTAATGTTAGCACTTTCCACTACAGTCAGCACTCCTCTTCCGGTCCTAGAACCCATAACCTCTGCATCCAGCAGGGAAAGGACACATATACAGTAGTTGCCTGTTTTGAAACAACGAAAAGCAGTTCTGCTAGAATATATGTTCCCCATGAACTTTTATTAAGAAAGCATGAGTGGGCATTGCTCTGGCTGGCAGTGAAAACTCAGGGTAAGGCAGAACTGTCGAGTCCACCATGGTGCCTAACGGGTGATGAGGGTGAAGGAACAAACCTTAATGCCAGGACACCTGTTTCACATGGCCAGCTAAACCAAAAATAACCTGGCAGCACTTGGTCAGGTAATAAAGGAGAGAGAACAAGGCCGTGACATCGGTGGTCAAAAGGGGAGATCTATTCCCACCACAGGTGCTGAAATTAAAAGTGGTGGCATAAATTCTCTCTAGTACCTGGCCTGCCCACTCTCAATGGTGTTACATTAATTAACATCCTCTAGCAAGTGTAAAATAGCCATGGTGTGACTGATCACATTTTAAGGGCCAGTATGAGTGAAACGGCCAGACTATGAAGGGCCCCCGGCTAATATTAAAATACTGTTATTAGCATCCTTCAGAGAAAGAAAAGACAAAAAAACTCTAGTTAGTGGTTAAAAGAATGTCCACTCATTTACTACAGGCAATTTCCTTGGTAGAAATAAAACAAACATGTCTGCATTACATAAAATAGCTATGGTTAGAAAGCTGACTTATATCGACAGCAATTTCAGTAAAAATACTGTTATACAGTTTTCAAACCACATTATAAAATGACAATACTATATTTTTAAATGACTGTGTATTTAGATTACTGTATATGTACAATTCAATTTTCCCATACCCCTGTGCACCCTTAGCTGCATGAGGGCCCTTAGTATAGCTGCATCATATAGTACACAAACATATGGACAAACACCACATATATTTCTAGCTAGCCTCCTGTAGTACTGGTTATTAATCATACCGTGGCCATCACAAACCAGCACTTGCATTTATACCAATCGTTACGACAGGACACCCAGCCGTACCAAACGTTTGTTTTAATGTAGCCCTATGGGATGAATTACTTAATGGAAACACAAACACACCATTGTGAAGGGAATATTAAAGCATGAATAATGCATTAATTACGAGAGTAGAAATAACATTTTGTGACAAAAAAGCTCCTGTGAAATGAACTGTCCCTACTAAACAAAAAACCTATAAATCGTATTCCAGCTAGCCTCGGGAGATGCACTGACTGTCTAGTTTATTAGGTCCACCAATTTCATAAGAACATTTTATCAGAAACACACAGATGAAGGACCAGATGTACCTGGAATGAGATGGGCTGTAGCCTCTAACTATCCCCTCACTAGCTGTACCGTTGGTACGGTTTGTGTTTCCAGTCTGTGTAAATAATATTTAAAACTGCAGCATCACTGCTGTGCCTTCTCAGCAGAGCTACACACACACTGCGATGCTACTGCCATGTCGATGTCACTGCTATGCCACACCAAGAACCATAGAATTGACTTGATTTCATGTAAATCATTTCCATATAAAGTTAAGTTAATGGAATATAGTACTGATAATATACTGTGCAGTGCCACTCAGTGTATACTGAGAGACAAACTGTCATCTAAATTACTGGTCCATGCAGGACAAAGAAGAAAGACTAGAACAGTGACCGCTAGAAATCTTTCTGAAGTAACAGGGGACACCAAACGTCTCACAACAGAGTGAGTGAGAGAGAGAGAGAGAGATACAGACAGACAGACAGAGAGAGACAGAGACCTAAAACAGTGAAGGTGACCAAGGGTGCAGTGCCTCATTAACAGGCTGAGGGTCACCTAGGGCATCATCAGGTGCTCCCTATTTGATTTCAGGAGAAGGACACAACTTAATGAGGATAGAGGAGGGCCTCAAGCCTCAGAGAGAGCCAGTCTGGCGCTCTGTCTGCCCAATACAGCAAAGCCCATCACTCTCTCGCTTCCACACTCACAGACACATACACACCTAAACACATGAGCAGGAAAGCTCACAGGACCAAGGCTAGACGGTGTATGTCAGACACAGAAAGAGTGTTGCCTTTTTTTGTTGAAAGCTGTGTCACATTCAAACTAGTTAGGCAAGTGTGTGAGCAACTCATGCTACCAACTAAACACAGTGGCTGGTGTTAATCTGCAGCTTCAGCTTCTCATTGATCCTGCTTTAGCCACAACACAGTCTTGTGTCAAAGGGTTCACAAAACAAAGCAAATCAATGAATAGGCATGTTTGCATCCAACAGAGCATCTAGACCCTACATCATCATATTGTCCCTATCAGAGCAAAACCTCATATCTCAGATGTGAAAGTGGAAGAACATTATTAGCTTCACATGAGTAGCATAAATTAGTGCAAGATGATTTAACTATATTTTTAATTCACATGTAAGTCACGTTGGTTAAAAGACCATATGGGTCTGTCCTGAAAAGCTCATACAATGACATTTTCAAGCAACGTAAAAAACACATGAATGAGAAGTTTCAATATGACTGTGATATATGTTATAACAAAAAGGATTTCTGCTGTGAAGTTCTTACAAATCATAGTCTAGCTAGTTTTGGGATACATTTTGAATTACCAGTTTATTAACAGCACTTGATATTGGCAAGCATTGGTCATTTTATCAGAAACAATTCTAGTGGATGCATTTAAGAGTAATATGGATGCTCTCAAACTGAAAGACCAAAGATAGTAGGTAAATATAGCGAGACAACGTTAGCACTGTGGTGTGTTCCCCATGTCCTCTGATCCAGAAGAGCTTAGTTTAGTTGGTCAGGAATGTCTGTATTTACTGTTTACATTAGTTATACTTTATTTAAATACGGTATACACATCATGTGTGAAATGCAGTCTCATGTTTGTTAAACCTTGAATACAGGAAGCTAGAAAGACTAGGAAGCAAGAAAACCACAAAAGTGTGAAATGAAACCTTTGTTAAACCTCCTGCACATCTTTAAGCGATTGAAATTCTTCAGTCACAAATCAGAAGACAATTTGCGACGATCATATATGTCTTAAATAAAAATTCGTTGGTTAACAATATAAAGTAATTAATTGACTATTTATGCTTAAACATATATCTGTGCTGTTTCACAGAAGAGAGGCTGGAAGTGTAAATGAGTGTGAGCTATAGCAGTCATGCCCAAGTAGTATTTATTTATGATTTCCATTAAAAACCCGAGCATCTTTTAATAACCTGATGCTGTTGTTAATGCACAGAATAAAGTTCACACTGTTTTTTTTTGAGTAAACCCCAGACTTGCAACATCAATCACTCTTACACACTTGGATTTTACTAAGAGATATTAAATGTTGAAAGTGCCATTCATAACCAGGAAAAACAGTCCCCTGCTGCCATACAATTGAACTCCTTTGGCCATGCTGTGCATGCGTGTACTGTAAGCGCTGATAGAACATTCTCTCCTGCAGAGAGAAGCATTCTGGATACACATGAGCTCCAGAGGCAACAGAGCAACCAAAGGGTCTCAAAACGTTATTATTATTTAACTGCGTTTTATACATATTACTTTGCATATGCTATATGTTATACAATTGTATTCCAGATGTAAGTATTTGTAAGTCAAGCTAACCCCACATTGTTGACTTGAGTGAACATCAGTAAGATTTTTTTTTTGATCATGTGATATTCACACAGAGGCAGGCAGCTGGCATGGATAATTGATTTTTTCCTACAGTTATTTGTGGTACGGTGGTCAGCCTAGCCTTACTACATAACTATAACGACATATGCAATAATTATAAGGAAAACTGCACATGTTAAGTTTATGTTACATTTCAGAGCACAGCATTTACTTAATGTTGGTGATATTCTCTCCAAGTGCACCTTAGATTAACTCTCAGAGACACTTTTTGTTTAACCTAAAGTAGCCTTGTATCGTAGATAAATATCAGGATTAATACGACAACACTGCATGTGGCGAAAAGTCATTCATGTGTTTTTGTCAAGATCATAAATACTTGGCAGGGCCTCTATAATCCTTACAAATTGAGTTACACTCACACAGTCAAAGCTTTGAAATGAACACCACTCGTTACCTTGGTAACTTTATCAGTGCCTATATCCCCTGCCCACTAGAATCCGCAATCTTTGCAGCGCGGGTGATTGCACAGATTATAGACTGAAGGTGGTCTACCGCTATAATGCTATTGAACAGAAACAATTTGTATGGGCTATAGTGAGGCCCACGTTTAAGAGACTCCCTCACAGACAAACTACATATTGATTGAATGTGTGGCACGGAATGAAAACATAAGGTCATGGAGGTCCAAAACACTTCAGAAAATAAATCACCAGCACTATGTCTTCACTTTCTGAGATGAAACAATTTTATTTTCTCCTGGTACCTGTCTGAAATGTATGGTGTAGACATTCTGTTCATTTTTAGCATCAGGAATAATCATTTGTGAGGTAATGTCTCATCTGGCTCCAGTTTTAGAAAACAGCGATAACCTGTGAAAAGCAGCAGATGTGGGTGAGTCTAAAAAACCCCAAACACATCTGACAGCACTGATTTCAGTGAAACAGATGGAGATTCCCTTGCTGCAGGCTTTTCCCTATAGTGACTCAGCTTCCAAGGCAACGACAACTTGTCTTTGTGCTTGATGACAGTTGATGACAGTTGTTTTTGTAATATATATACAATAGAAAAGCCTCCTCTCAATTAAAACGTTGATATGTTGGCAGTAGCACAGACATGATGCCTCTCTAGGATCATTGTGCCAGACTCGAGAGGAAACTTTGCAGTGAACTTTCAGAAACTTTACTGCTATCTTGTAGCAAGAACTAGGAGATCCTCCTGGAAGACCATTTATTTTTTTCTCAGGTAAAGAATTAAAGAAACTAATCATGAACAATAATCTGTAAAAAACCTACAGTGTAGTATGTAAAGACGGCTTTGTTGTGTGTGCGCATATATACGTGCATGTGTGTTTGTGTGGGCTTTAGCATAGGAATACAAAAATCAATAACAAGGATCATGTCAATAGAAATGGACTATTGGTGCATGAAAATTCTCTCTCTCTTTTTCTCTCTCCCCCTCCCTCTCTCTTTCTCTCTCTCTCTCTCTCTCTGTCTCTTTCCCTCTCTCTCTCTCTGTCTCTCTCTCTCTCTCTCTTTCTCTGTCTCTCTCTCTCTGTATCTCTCTCTCACTCTTTCTCTCTCACTCTTTCTCTCTCTCTCTCTCCTCTCTCTCTCTCTCTTTCTCTGTCTGTCTCTCTCT
>JBBPDB010000128.1:4034807-4057802 GCA_037974465.1 Brachypetersius altus
CTCCTTGGTCTTGGTGGTGTTAAGGAGCAGATTGTTGTCCGTGCACCAAGTGGCCAGATGCTGGACCTCCTCCCTGTAGGCAGTCTCATCATTGTTGCTGATGAGACCGAAAGTCCATAATCCAGTTGCAAAGTGAGGGATTAATGTCCAGGGCTCTTAGTTTAGTGTTTAACTTGGAGGGTATGACAGTGTTAAATGCTGAGCTAACCGCTCATAGCACTTCATAATGATGGGTGTGAGTGCTACAGGGCGGTAGTCATTCGGGCATGTTGGACTGGAGTGTTTCTGCACTGGCACAATGGAGGTGGATTTAAAGCATGTTGGAACAGCTGCTTAGGCGAGGGACATGTTAAAAATGTCTGTGAATACTCCAGCAAGCTGCTCTGCACATGCTCTAAGTACGCACCCAGGGATCCCGTCTGGTCCAGCAGCCTTGCACGCGTTGATCCGACTCAGTGCAGTGCAGACATCTGAGGAGCTGAGTGTGATGGGTGAGGGGTCGGTTGAGAAGGAGATCCTGACAGCAGGTTGCTTGTTGTCTCTTTCAAAGTGAGCATAAAAGTCATTAAGCTCATTCAAAAAGAAGACATTTGTGGTTGTGGGGGTGGAGTTGTTGGTTTTATAGTTTGTAATGGCCTGAATGCCCTGCCGCATGCATCGAGGGTCAGTGTTGGAAAAGTGCTCCTCTAGCTTTATTTTGTAGCAATACTTGGCCTTTTTGATGCCCTTCAGATTTGCCCTGCAGGTGCTGTAGGCCTGTGCATCACCAGATCTGAAGGCAGTGTTGCCTGCCTTCAACAGGAGATGCACCTCCTTGTTCATCCAAGGCTTCTGATTTGGGTATGTGATGATCTGTTTCTGAGTGATAACACTGACTATGGTTTTTGTTAATGTAATGCAGAACAGAGGAGGTATAACAGTCAATGTCCGTGTGTGAGCTACAGGTGGCCTGGGAAGCAAACATACTCCAGTCTGTGTGTTGAAACCTGTCCTGGAGTGTGATGTCAGCCCCCGCTGGCCACACTTTGATGGTTTTTACTGATGGCTTCACTTGGTTGATGAGGGGGGAGTACTTGGGGGTAAGGGACAAAGAAAGGTGATCAGATTGTCCCACTTGGGGGAGGGGGGTCACAACATAATCATCAGCCATGTTTGTGTATACATGGTCCAATGTTTTGTTTCCTCTGGTGTGACTGAGAACATTTTGGTGAAATTTGGGGAGCAATGTCTAAGTTGGAGTGATTGAAATCCCCCCCAAAAATGAATGCAGCCCCCGGGTTATCGGTCTGTTGTTTACTGATGGCTGCATGAATTTCATTCATAGCAAGCTTGGCATCAGCATCAGGTAGAATGTAAGCAGCAGTTAAGATGGTAGATGTAAACTCCCGCGGCAGATAAAACAGTCTGCACTTAACCATGAGAAACTCTAGGTTCCAGAGTTTCTTACTTTGGTAATTCAGAGTTGAATCTCATCCATTTTGTTCACTAGTGACCGTACGTTGGCAAGAAAGATGCTGGGGAGAGAGAGCCAGTGTGGTGTTAGCTTTAGCTTAGCTCTTAACCCTCCACGCTTTCCCAGTCTTTGTTTTCGGTCTCTATGCCGCCTGCGAGCACTTCCACCTGGCCGCGTGGCCTGCGCAGCCTCGGGTGTTTTGGCGATCTCAGGGACTAGTCGAAGATTGCAGATAAAACTGTCAAAAGTGCGAAAACCAGTATCCAGAAGCTCTTGTCGGGTGTACGATGTCAGAGCACTGCTGTTCTGTATGAACAGCCCCAAGATGAGCAAGAAAAATACCGCAAATTTGCAGAAACTGGAGAGACGCTGAGCCTCGCGATGTATAAACGCGCCTCCATCTTAGTTTACTACATATGGAATAAGAGGTTGATTTGTGTCTTGATGTTTGTAAACAAGTAAGAGTGGATCTCCTGAGCTGGAAGCAGATCATCATGACAGTAGATCTCTTCAGTCTATACTTTGTTCAGTTTTTCCCTTTTGCTGTTCATTTTTATTATTTTCTTTTACTAAACTCTTTCATTCTGCCCTTCCTTCTCGCCCTCCAAATCCCCACCTCCAGCCTCGCACTCCCTAACCTCATGCGACCTTCTTTTACCTGTGCCATGTTTCTGTGGACGTCCCTATTTTCAGCAAGTTATGGCCTGCAGGGCTGCAGGCTGCTGTCCTGTTGCCATATGGTGAGACACCCTGGTCGTCATGTAAACTCCCGTTAGTAGAATATAGAAAGACAGAGAAACATTGAGACTGGCTGGCTGTGGCCACGGTGGAGGAACAGGCATCCCGCTTGGCGAGTGGGCTGGACCCATGGGGCCCACGCTGTCTTGGCCCTGAGAGGTTTGGTGTTGGCCAAAAGCGGAGAGACACGCAGCTAGACCATGGGGCGCCACGTGGTTGTGTGTTATGTAAAGAAAAGAAGAGGAAAATAGTGACTTGGACCAGATCCAGAGAGATTCATGAGTCACCACATCCACACAAACACATGGGCTCACACACTCATGCGCTCCCTGTTCCTGAGTGCCGCCTGTGGACCTCTAGCTGGGCTGAGAGAGACACAGGAAGAACACAGTGTGCCCCTGTGCGGGTCTGGAGAGGAAGAGAGGTGTGGTGACACACACAGCGATAGCAGGGACACTCACTTGTTCCCTCTCAGGCATATATAAATAAATATGTGTGTGTGTGTGTGTGTGTGTGTGTGTGTGTGTGTGTGTGTGTGTGTGTGTGTGTGTGTGTGTGTGTGTGTGTGTTTTACTGATTGTACCCCAAAAAAGTCTGTTCAAACTATGGTGGCATCAAGTTTTCAGCATCATACAGTACCCAAAAATAGATAATACAATGTTCTTGTTAAGGTATATTCTCTGCCTTATAGTTTTATACTATAGAGCAGGGCTTCCCAACATCAGTCCAGCACAGTTTGGTTGTTCTCCTTCTCAAACACACCCACGAATGTTGGCAGTTCAACAGGTATGTTGAACAAAGTATGTTTGAGCATGCAAATCTTGATACTTGTGCTGAACACTGGCCCTTCAGGACTGGAGTTTGAGGACTCTGCTCTAGATGCTCAGGGGAATGTTAACTACAATCAAGCCTGTCCAGTGATGTGTTTTCCTATTAGCTTGCTAGTTAATCTAGAAAGAGCACCAAACCCAGCACCTCTCTGCTGTCCTCGTGCTACATTCAGCAATTGTTGTTGTTGCATTGATCATTTAGAATTTGAGTGCAGAGCTAAAAATTGTGCTTCTTACTTCCATTCATTTACATTATTTATTTGCAACGAGTCATAATCATTATAATTATGCTCCCCAACCCCACTCCAAATCCAACTTTCACCACTGGGACGCTGAATGAAATCCACATTCCTAATGATAGCACCTGTTAAGTCAACTTCAAGTTTGTTTGTGTGTGCACTGTGAAGGAGAGCAGGCTGCAGTTTATGTGTGTAGGTTTATTCTGAGTAAGAGAGGCGCTGAGGGGAGTGGACAGATCCAGTCTGAGAGAGATGCTGGCCTGCTGCTGAAATCAGTAGTTTATATATAACCTCTCTAACAGGCCAAGGCCACCCTTAGCCACTCACAGCCACGGGCAATGGAACAGCACGCTCCAGGATCACTGCTGTTGGCTCAGGATATGACAACAACACACACACACGGGCAAACACACACACAGAGTCGTGAGTTAGAATTATGAAGATAGAAATGTGAAAAGAATTTCAAACTTTTTAAACTGTCAGTAACTTACTTGCAGTGGAGTTGGCAGGTACTTAATGTATTAATATAATACTCATACTCTATATATTTTTATATACTTATAATACTCATACTCTATATATTTTTACAGTTACAACTATATATTTTACAAGACTACATACTGACTGTGCAACTTCACAAATTCATGTCAAAATTCTGAAAATAAACGTTACAATTGTTTCATTTCAGTTTTCCAAAAATACATAAAGCCATTTTTCCTAGAGTTAACAGGCTAACAGGCTCCTCTAATTGCAATCACTGTTAGACTTATTAGATACTTTATTTGCTAAATAATTCACTTTACAAATGCTATGCTGTGAATGTTTTCCCAGGATTCTAAAGGAGGTTCTGTATGAAATTATAAAACACATTGAAAGATCATGGTTTGAACACCATGATTACATTACTGTAGAAATCACAGAAATTCTTCACTGTGATGAATTCCACCTAATACATACCTCTAGTCCGTTTAAACTGCAGGCCATAAAGCTTTCATTCGCAGAATGTTGGAGGACTGGATGGAGAAGGGCTGGCCATTATTAATTTTGCATCACTGAATTAATTATCTTAAGTATAAGAAGCAAATTGATAAATTATTCATTCGTGTTCAGCATGCGTATGTTTGAGGGGAAGATGAGGAAAGAGGGGGTGAGCGCCATTTCAGCTGGCAAAATTAATATTCATAACTTAGTTGAACAGAGTTTAGATTCTAGGTTTAACAAAGCTTTAATTAAGGACGGATTGAAACCTGATTTCGGACTCTTGATGCATGGTCGTTCACTTCCCCTGCAAAACCCACTGGGTGTGCATAAGAGGGGTTCACCTTATAATACATTGCTTGAATATTCCATTAAGTCAGACCTGAGCTGGAAATGTAAAAACGAATGTGATTTCTCAGTTCAGTTTTAAATATAAAAATAATTTTCCTTCCATACATCACTGCAGCTACACATTTGAATCCAGCATCCATTCACTGCATTTGACTGATTGTATCATATTCGGTGTGGATAGTATTCAGAATAGACTATGAATGAAATTCTTCGCTTGTGAGTGTGTTTGCTGATTTTTTGAGCGATTTGTGTGTGTTTGTGTGTGTGTGTGTGTGTGTGTGTGTGTGTGTGTGTGTGTGTATGGCTGTGTATTTGTGTATGTGTGTGACCCTACTCAGGACTCCGGAAGATGCATTAATGTGATGGAAGATGCATAAGTGAGATGATGAGGTTGAAATAGGCATAAAGAGTTTCAATTATTTACAGGTGATGTGCCCGATGAATTTGCGATGAAGTACCTTGTAAATTACCACCACCACAACCACCACCACCCTCCCCCTCACACACACACCCAGTAATCAACCCTTCAGAGGAAATAATGAAATAACCGGCCAGAAGAGTGGGAACTGCTGTTCAACAGCGCTCATTTGACAGGGTGATTTTAGAGCGGGACGCTCTTAAAATGTCTTTAGGGTGGGAAACGGCTGGAAATTGCTTTGTGGAATGTAAGTTGCTTGAAGCCTCAGGCTGCGAGGAACATTTTGTGCTTTTTAGGCCGTTAATGCTGTGACGTGTGGACTGCACATTTGCAGGGCACATACCCTCTTAAAAATAAAGGTTTCTAAATGGTTCTTGACTCAGAGGCACAATTCAAGGAAAAGGGCATTGTTATAGAAACACATATATCATATGGAGACAAAACTTTGAACATGTCACTTATATTGAAGAATGAGCTCTTTTGTTCTGTCCTCCGAAAGAGTGTGATGAACATATGCTCTGGCCAGACTGTTAGTCATGGCTGCCAGGGTGTTCTGAACTCTTCTGGATGGAGCTGGATGGTGCTGGCCTTTAAACGAAGGCTCATTTTAATGAAGTGGAGTTAATTTTGAACTAGGGATATCCAGTCTTATTTTGCCCTTGGTTTCAATGAGAGTCATTTAATATTGAGGATCTTTTCAAAGTATCATCCAGTAATTGCATTTTCATAGATAATATATCTGCCCAGCGCACTAAAGTTAGTAAAGCCATTCTAATTTTATATTTAAAGTTGGTCTAAAATGTGCAAAGCAGCGATGTCACTCTGTCCGCTAAGTACATAAAAGCAGTGCTCTCAAATTTAAGTGCAGCTAGTTATTACTTTAAACTACTTTCAAATATTTCTACTTTAAAATGAAAAAGAAACTTTGTTAACTTGTGAAAATGTCACAGTCAAAAGTGGATAATGTCCACTTACAGTGCTGGCTTCTACATAATTTTTGTGTAGCCTATCTACACTTAAAATAGAAATGTCACTAGAAACTGTGAAGGGGTCCTCTTTGTTGCTTGTGGATTCAGAAAGTGTGTTTTGATTTTACCATTATTTGCCAGGGCTTCCCTCTGTGCTCGGACGAGATCCCCCACGCACCCTCCCCCCAGCTAAACATCCAATCACTGTTAGTATGCAAATTAGTTGGTGTCAGCGGTAGGCTTTGAGGAAGTAGCAAATCTCTGTTGTCAAATTAATAGCGACTTGTGAGATAATTAACAACAACTAAAAATACATCTATATTCGTACAGTCAATGGGGACTAGTCCATTGTTCTTCTCACAGTTTCATTCTGGTAGAGAAGTGTTTCTTTCTCTCTCCCGCAAGTACCACTGTGAACCTGTCTGCTGCACAGAGCTGACTGGAGGACCTCTGCCTGTCAGACCCCTACACAAAGCCCCGCCCCAGCTTTCAACTTGGCAACAGTTGTCTCGTTTCATGTGCTGATGTAATTAGAACAAAACTACCTTTTTGCTAATATTGGTAATAGTGAGAAATGTTATTATTGGGTTCGAATATATTTGATACAGTCCATCCAGTTCATGTAAATGTCATGTTTTTAGTTGTTATAATCTAATGATGAATATTTCATTTTATTTTTTGTTGTTTTATTTTTCAGTTTTCCCCTGAGGGGTTGCCACTTTGTTGTAGTCAGGGGGTTTGTGTGCCTTAGTGATCCTAAGAGCTACACCAGCAGAAGCTTAGCCTTCAGTTGGGACACCTAGGTAGGTCTTAGGGTAGAGGCCTGAGAAAGTGCAATCTAATTACATTACAAAAACAGTTATCGAGAGCATCCTCACCCCCATCCCACCCCTGTCCTAGCTCCGTCGCCACCATGTGCCCCCTTCACATTTCTGTCTGACCCCTAATATATGCTTGTCTAGAACCAACCCTGATGTGAAGTAATGTGGAAAATTGATGGGATGCATTGCAATGCATCGAGATATGGAATCGAATCGTTGGTATGATAATCGTAATCGAATTAAATCATGAGACCAGTGAAGAGAGGCCCACACATCTAGAGAGGCCCACACATAACATAGTGAAATAAAATGCAGGGTTGGTACATGCGACAGAATATATGATGACAGAATTGGGCATACAGTGTCAGTCCTCATTCATCACACAGAAAGTAAAAAAGTCCACAAAATGTGTGAGTATTCCATCTTTATTTTATAATAATGTACCAGACCATGTTAAAGACAGTGAGTTGTGATGGAGTCTAAAAGAAGTATTATAACTGGAATAAAAATTCTGATGGACCACAAATACAGATAGCCATACATAAAGCTTTAGTGTATCACTATATGTATATTTTAGATGTATAAGTAGACCTATTTCGGGCATTGGACAGTAGCTTGGGGATGTCCCTTCACTTTTAATGAGGACTATGCAGTGGGAGAGGAAACGGAAGCACATCTAGCCTGCTCATGTCCTCGCTAGGCTAATAGCTAATCCCGAGAGATCATCTGGTCTCTCTACTAGAGTATGTCTGCCCCACAAACTTGACCACAAACTGGACCTCAGACTGCAATTAATTCCATGCTTTACACAGTGGGCGGTGAGAGACTGCTGCATTTTACAACCATTTCAGCTGCTGTGTTATTTGTGGTGATTTGTTTAATTCCAATATAATGGTATGACAAAACTAATATCGTAAGATGTTTAACCAGTATACCACCCATTACTATATACCAACCCATTACAATATACCACCCATTACTATATACCAACCATTACAATATACCACCCATTACTATATACCAACCCATCACAATATACCACCCATTACTATATACCACCCATTACAATATACCACCCATTACTATATGCCAACCCATTACAATATATAACACCCATTACAATATACCAACCCATTACTATATACCACCCATTACTATATACCACCCATTACTATATACCACCCATTACTATATACCACCCATTACTATATGCCAACCCATTACAATATACCACCCATTACGATATACCAACCCATTACTGTATACCAACCCATTACAATATAGCACCCATTACTATTGTCAAGGCCGGAGGGACTAAACCCCCACGACCATGAACTGCCTCTTGGGAGGAAACAGGCAGGAGAACTCCAATCCATTCTGGTTCTTTATTATAAGCTCTACAGAAAGCAAACGAGGCTCAGTGGCCGTTACAGGCATCAACTAAACGCGGTTCCAAAACACAGACGAGGGTAAGGAGGACATGAGGAGGACAATGACCGACAAGGGACAGACACACACGCGGACCTTTTATACATAGACAAGACTGGGGGAAACACGAGACACCTGGAGAACACAAACAGGAAACAGGTGGGGAACCAAAAACACGTGACACAAGGCAAACACAAGGCAAAACAAAAGTCAAAGCAAAACACGGTGGCCATCAATGGCCCTCAGCCGTGACACTTTGTGGATGTATATTCCAGAAACAGCTTGAATAGTGTTAAGCTCAGTTTATTAGTTAACCATTTGACCTTTTGATGTATGTGACATTGTGTGATGTTACTTTACGAATGTTGCTTAAGTAGCATGTTAAGACTTTTATCCGATTTCTCCCCAGCTCAAATCAATGTGACGATCCTTGATTAAGACAATACTGGTGGACGTTTAGGAAGTAGGGAAGAGTTGAGGCTGTATGAGGTTGAGTACATGCCGAGTGATTCTGCTTGGTGAACCAGTTTGCAGAGATGGATCAGAGTAAAAGTTTTGGTACGTTTGGAACACCTATAGGGTTTTTTCTGTATCCACTTTTGTGCGGAACAGCCTGTATACCACCTTAAGTGAGCTGAAAGTGGCTCCAGCTGTTAACAACCAACAACGAATCACCCATTTTCAATCTGTGACTCCATGTTCCATCTTTGGGCTCTATGTTGGTCCATTTGAAAACGGCTGAGCTCAACCATCAGCCACTGTCCATGGTGCTGAATGGCAGCAGCTGTGAGCTCTGACAATACCAAGGAGAGAGATCAGCAGTAAAATGCTGAAAGTAGGTAGAGTGAGGTCACCATCTCATGTCCCTGATGATAAGCGGGAATTTGACCTAAAAGTGGGAGAACCTTTATGTCTTTTTGTCTTGTCATGACTACACTACGTGTCTGAAAGTATGTGGACACCTGCTCATCATATCCTTTTCTAAAATCAAAGGTATTCATAAGAAACCGCCCCTACGTTGCTGTAGTAACACCCTCTTCTCTGCTGGGAAGGTTTTTCTCCAGATTTTGGAAGAATGATATATTGACTGAAAGCTATTGGACTGAGTTCCTATTAAGTTCTATCCAAATTCTGAGAAGTTTTATACCTCTATCTGACACTTGGCACTGAGAACCTGTTACACTGGCCTCAGGTCAGGCTATAAAGCTGCACTGAGACACCAAGGACCAACCTGTGCATGCTCAGAAAATCTTCTGCCACTTCCAAGACACTGGCAATATGCAGTGCATGTGGCAGGACATCTGGTCTCTCAGCAACTATAGGACATCTCCATCTGACTGTGCTGGTGAGGCCTTCCAGATGCACTGAATAATTTTTACACATGGTTTGAGGCACAAAACAACAAGGCAGCATGGAATACCACTGGCTTACGTGAGGAGGACTTAGATGAGATTCTGCTTAGATTCAACCCACAGAAGTCCACTGGACCAGAAAACATTCCTAGTCCTGTGCTCAGGATGCACAGACCAGCTGACAGGTCTCCTCACAGACATCTTCAGCATCTCTCTGAGCACCACTGTCATTCTAATGTGCGTCATAGCCACTACTATCATCCCTGTGCCAAAGAAATCATCAGTGTCCTGCCTCAATGACTGCCATCCCGTCACACTCACACCAATCATCATGAAGTGCTTCAATGGGCTTGTCAAGAGGCACATAAAATTATAGGGGTTTGATCAGAAGGAACAATGAGGTGGTATACAGAGGGAAAGTGCAATAGTGTAACAGGAGGCACAGAGTCAACAACCTGCCTTTAAATGTGGTGCAAACAAAAGAGATGATTGCTGTCTCTGAGAGGGCACAACATGATCCCTCTGTGCCGAACATCCACAGATCATCCAGATCACCACGTTCCTTGGTGCTCACATTGTGGGGGACCTAACATGGACCTTCAATACCGAGAGAGCGGACTTCCCCCAAAATCCTCACCACACTCCGCAGTGGGACTATAGAGAGCGTTATCTGTGGCTGCATCACAGTGTTTTCCACAAAGAGCCTACAGAGGACAGTGAGGACAGTTCATTAGATCATCAGGGTCTCTCTGCCTTCTGTTATTGACATTTCTACCACACACAAAGCCCCTATTTTTGTGGATGACCCCACACATCCCTCACACACCCTATTGTCCCTCCTCCTATCTGGCTAAAGGTATCACTGTTGAGAGGCCTCCACTGCCAGAACGGGTAACAGTTTCTTCCCTCAGGTCATCAGACTTCTTAATTACAATCATAAACTTTGCCCACAAACACACTCACAGAAACTCACCCTGACCTGAACTTTCTCCTTTTTTCCCAGTACAATGCATATACACAATAAACTCTTCTGCCTTAAGCAAAACAACTTACATGCCAACTGCCACTGTAGATGCCCTGTAGACGGCACACCCTCTGTCCTTCTGCTACTATTATTTTCACAGTTCTTCTTTATTGCTGTCTACCACTATATTTGCATTTTTGTATCTGTAATCATCATGCTGTATACTTTCAAACTTGTAGCTGCTTTTCTTGACCACACTAAATGCTGTCCTGTCCTGTTGTTTTGTTCCTCTTGTGTTTTTCTTACCCTCTCTCTTTTGCACTCTGTGTGTTTTTTCATGTCTGCACTTATGGGGCCTGTAGTTCTGTTGCACCATGGTCCTGGAGGAACATTGTTTTGTTTCGCTGTGTTCTGTGTGAATGGCTGAAATGACAATAAACCTAGCACAGCACCTCATTCTGTTGTCAGTGCTTTTCTATAAAACTAATTCATGCTGTGGGTGTAAAACTGTGCATGTGTGTTTGAAATGAGTGCACCAAAAGAAGAAGAATTCACTTATTACTAGGAACTACTTGCCAAGTCAGCCTTGCTTTGAGGTGAATCCTCTCCCTGGTGATCGATGCTTAGTCAGGTTTATATCCAGTCCCTGTGAGCCCAACAGAAGAGCAGAATCTCTCCAAAGACATCACAACAGCTCTCAAACCCGTATGACAAAAGAGGCCAGCAGAGCCAATTAAACTAGTTTATTTCTCTATAGCCTTTATTTGACACATGCCACTTCCCTGGTCTGCCCCTTGCTGTGACTGAGTGTGTGAGTGTGTACTGCGAATGGCACCTGAGTACTTCCTAATGGATGTGTATGTAGTCTCTGGTCAGCAGCCATCTCTCTGGCAGAGGAATATGAACCCATCAGGGTTTTAATGGAATGCCAGGGAGACGGATGCTCCACTTGCTCCAAAGCGCCACCCATGTGATTTATCCCGCCTGCAGGGCAAAAGAAGCTGGATAAATATGCAGCACGGAAGCTATCGTCATAGAAACTGCTGTCTGTACTGTGACTGTGCTGAAGGGGGGTACTGAAGGGTCAGCGGCGCGTACTGGCTGTGTGTGTGTGTGTGTGTGTGTGTGTGTGTGCGTGCGTGTGTGTGCAGTAGCTTGAAGCTAGGATGCAGGCAGAGCATGGAATTAGTGAGGAGGTGGATTAAAAGGTGTTTGTGTGTGTGGGAGAGAGAGAGAGAGAGAGAGAGAGAAAAAGAGAGAGAGATTTTCTGTGTGGGGAAAATGTTTATTAAATGTATGTCAGAACAGGTAGGAGTGCGTGCTTAATGAGGAAATGACCTATATATGCTACGTCCAACTTACTATTCCTTTATAGCAGCTGTTGTTGATTTCAGTTGTTGCTAGGTTGGATAAGCTTTCCAGAATGTTGAAAATAATCAATCTAAGGAGAATCTGTGACCACACAACAAAATATGTATTTTCTTCTAGCAAACAATCCTGTACCAAGTATAAACTTCACATTCTTTACAGCAGTATGTGAATGTTGGGACACACCTTGCAAAATTACACATTGTGTTGAGTTTTACATGAAAAGACGTTAACGCAACATGTTTTTTTCAAGAAAATGTTAAAACTGTCCTATCTAGCACCAAAAAGGTTTCACTATTGTTATGACTCAAATAACCATTTTAATGTATTAATGTTAAGGGTGTAGACAAAGAGTTGTATTAATTTCATCAGACTACAACAAAAAACAACTGTTGCAAGTCTAAGGCCTCGTTTACACTGTCAGTTAAATGTTTACGTTTACGTTTACGGCATGTGAGGGCAAATGTGACCCAATTCCGATATTTTGCTCATATGTGACACAGATCAGATCTGTTGCATGACAGTGTAAACAGGAAAGAAATGCATGCATTCGGATATTCTGAGATCGCTTTCAGATGTGGAAATAAATCAGATATAAATCAGATATGTGCCGATGCGACTGTCATGTAAACAGGCAGATCGGATTTTCCCAGGCATTGCGTTCTGTACATCATTATCTGCGACAATTTAGTACATCATCGCGGTTTATTGACGTTGTGTGGGAAGTACGTGGGGAAGCATGAAAACGTCAACCAACAACAAACACAAGAAACATGCGGACAAACGTTGACACAGCAAATAGAAAGTTATCTGGCTCATTCTAAAATTTCGGACCCACTGTTCCTCGCTAAAGTCCGCCACAATAGTCTCCCACCAATCCTGAGATCTCTCATGCACCCAGACGTTCCTCTGAATGGTCGAGGTCATAATAACTGAAGCAGATGCGCAGCTGCAATAATCCCCCTTTTCCTTCTTCTCTGCCTCAAAATCATGCTGTTATTTGGCTAATTTTGCAGATATGGCAGAGCTAGCATTAAGCATATTTCGCGTTCGTCCTTCTTGGCTAGTGTATGGTGTAACAACCCCGCCTCGCTATAAAAAGTGTAAACAAGCAAATCGGATTTGGGTCACAATAAAAAAAAATACGTGTAAACAGAAGGTAAAAAAAATCGGATATAGGCAACAAATCAGAATTGAGCATCAAGAACTGTAGTGTAAACGGGGTCTAAGTGTTGCTTTCTACGCATCAAAAACTCTTCTGTCCTGTTGGAAAAGCATCCCAAGAGGGTTCCTCATGAAGATTCTTGAGTGTGTAAAGCTTTATCAATCTAAAACAGATTTGTATTTTTTTTATTATTTTTGCTATGTGGTAAAAGTAGACAGTTTGACAGACACTTAGTTACTTAAGTGGAAAGGGATTATTGTCAAGTTACTATAAGCTTTTTTTCGTAGTGAGGGTATGTCATTTTGCATTTGTATTCATGAAAATATGTTAACTATTTCCTCACTCCTGATTTCATTGCTCTGGTTTGTGGTTGCTGTTACATAACTGTTGATTCGGCGTTAGCTGTCAATGAATTACAAAGTGCAATCAACATTCATACATCCAACCACTGGTGGAAAATTATGTCAAGTGATGAGCTTGATTGAAACATAATTTGATTGAAATAGGGTCATAACCCCCATTGAAACAGGCTTTTCACTAAGTGCATTCTCGATAAGTATCTTTTTATAGCCTCCTGTTCATTGGGAACTTGTGTCTGAACCATCAATACATTGCATGAGGGGCTGTGCCTGATGTATGTGTGTGACTAGATTACTGAACAAGACGTTTATAATCTGCAGGAAGTAAATCCAAAGCAAACCGTGGGGTGTTATCACTCTCACGGATGGACTGCACACTTTCTAGAGCGATAAATATTTGGAGACTCAATGAGTCTGCTTGCCATAAAGGACTTCAGCAAACAACACATAGCTCCAAATGAGGGGAGTGTGAGGGATTACATCAGCTCTGAGGCCTGTAATAAACCCCAAGAAATTTAAAAGCCTTTAAAACTAAGTTTTTATCGATGCGGCCATGCATGCCAAATGAAAGCGCTGCCAAAGCTGGTGATAAAGAGAGGGAATAGATTTGGTGCTTCGCCTCAACCTTCTGTCACTGCAATGCGTACGACTGCAGTGTGCTTTTTTTCATGTGTCTGACTGTGTGTGTTTGTACGTGTGTGGGTGTCCACTGCATTGTAATCTGGAATGGGCTTTTAAGATTGATGTGTGGGAGGCGAACGCTCCCCATGGCGGCTGTGTAGGGAGGTGAGTGTTAGCCGTCAGCTTTTTATGTTGTCTGTTGTATCCTCAGCCCCCTCCACCACCCAAAGCCCCCCCCCACTTCATCTGTAATACTGAAACTAAAGCTTAACAGGACCTTGAAAAATAGCAGAACTGATAGACTTCATTTTATAAACCTGATTCATAATGACACACAGATAGAAGCAATGAATAGAGGGATAGTCCAAAGTGAGGCTACAGATGTTGAGTACACCTCATTGTTCCTTCTGATCAGACCAGTAAACAAATCCTGCACTTGAGTGAAAATAGAGGAATCCTGTGCAGAATATAACTTGAGTAAAAGTCTTATTTATTTTTCATAGTACTCTGGATCAAAATGTCTAAAAAGTTCAGAAAGAAGTAGACATACAGGTTTCCAGTCTTTGTTTTCTAAGCTACATACATGGCTGTAACATTCCCCCTCTCTACGTCTCTCGTTTTCATGGCTATGTTGTTATTTACCTTGTTAATGTGTATGTATTCCATGTGAGTATGTGCTTTGGTCTTAACCCCACCTTAGCCCCGCCCCCATTTTTGCTGTCCACCTGCGTCTTGTTGCTGTCCCTGCCCTGCCCAGGTGTTTCTCGTTGTCTAGTGAGTGTATGTACCCTTGTGTTTCAGTCTGTGTTAGTTGAGTTCAGTTCCTTGGGTTTATGGGACTTGTTTTGTTTTTGCTCAGTGTTTGGTCTTTGTTTATGCCCCGGTGATGCGCAGTTCATTTTTTGCTCAGTGTTTGTTCTCTGTGTTAATGCCCTAGTTTGACTTAGTCTGTTTCTTACTTGTTGTTTCTGAAAATTCATCCTCAGTAAGTTTCTCTGTAAAAGAGTGTTCTACATCCAACCACTCTGAATGAATTTGTTTATATTTCAGGACATTTGGGGAGAAATGGCAGAATTTTATATAAAGTGGACACACATATTTCTCATGGAAACCTAGGGCACAGTCTATGCTACTCTAAAGCAAGCCTAGTGTTTTAATATGAAATATGAGTGGTTATTTCATATTAAAACCTTCAGAATAACATCATGGTTTATAATTAAAATATATTTCCGTATGTATACTGGGGCACCTGGTGGACTAGTGGTTAGGGAGTTGCACTTGTGATCAGAAGGTTGTGAGTTCGAATCCCAGGACTGCTTGTGGCCCCACTGAGGTTCCCTTGAGCAAGGTACTGTCCCCACACAGTGCTCCCTGGGCACCTCTCATCGGTGGCTGCCCACTGCTTCACTTGGTAAATGGGTTAAATACAGAGAAATCATTTCACACAGTGTGCTGTGCTGTGGTGTCTTCACGTGTGACTATAAGGGGCCACTTATGTTTTATGTATACAGTCCATTGTTACCCAGTTATGCGTCTGGGCAGCCACCACGATATCACTGTATATATTGCATCAGGCAGTTTGTGAATTGTTACACCCCCTGCTGAGCACAGGAGATGTTCAGCTGTCATGTTTAAACAGAAAGCCGAGGCTGGGTAAAATCTCAGGTAGAATGAGGCTGATCTTTTTGACACAGTGCTGAATTAGATCCACCTTTTCAGAAGCAAAACTAAGCGCTGAGAGGCAGCCACGGATTCCTAATAGAATCATTCCACCAGTCTCTGCCTGCAAGGGGAAGAAGTGAAGCGCGGAGTGAATTTTAACACCGAACCAAAGCGAATAGAAGTGTTCTCCTCAAACATGCCTCCGATGAATTCCTCCTGCACAATGCAATAATCGTGCCTACAGATTCTCTGCACGTAATGATGAATAGCTTAGCAGTATTTAGAATGCCAGATCTCATAATTCCACTTCATCACAGATGCGAACTGAATGAGAAGAGTGTGGCCTCTTTTGAGTTGGTGTGTCGCAGCTGAGAGGCAAAGCTCTGCCTGGCTTGTGTATTGATTTCAGAGCCGCTCCTGTAATGAAGATGGCGGGGGCCATTGACAAACGTGCAAATGATCGGGCGGATAGGGCCCAGCTGCCAGCGTTTCCAGCTTTTGTCTGGCACTCGGTGAAGACGTGCCGCTCCAACAGCGGCCACGAGAGCCAAAAACCCACTGACAGGATCCGGCACTTTTCGGTGAGGGAGGCCTGTTATGCGGAGCCTACAATTACAGGCTGATTGACAGATTTGGAGCTGCCATTTCCTGCCTAAATAAATATAATACAGCCCAGCCTTCCTCGTGTGATCCTGACAAAAGCAGAGCCTTAAACCCCAGAAAACAGCCTGCTTTTTTTCATGGCAACACCACGCCTGTATTAATTATGCCCCTCTTCATTTGTAAAACTAAAGGGTTGCAAGCACTTTTATATTTCACAGTCATTCACAATACAGATTACTCTCCACCTTTCATCTCCAGTATGGCTTTGTGAGCAATTAAAGAGGTACCCAAGGTCACACTCTTAATCTGCGCAGGGTCCTGGACCTCTCCTGCATGTCATCTCCATTTGAGAAACAGGTTTGATGTGTAATTGAATTCTGTATACTGGCTGACCCTGCTGAAAAAGGCTTAGCCCAGCCTCAAGACTGAGTAAACACTGTTTCAACCTTCCAGTCCACATACACACAGTGAGGTTTAAATTTGAAAACAATGTGTTTTCTACTGTGAGCCATTCTGCTTGAAGATCTCCCCAGGAGCTCGTGGCTTTTCTAGGTAAGGGATATATTCACACATGGACTGTATTTTGATAAAAGGTAATAAAAAGACTCAACGATGACCTTTTTCTGAAGAATTTCTATGATGTCTTGTGAGCCAGACTGACTCACTTTGGCGCCACAGTAGAGTTGCACTTCTTTCAAGCCTGAATAATTTAGGTTCTGTTCTGTACTGCTTTTAACAAATCCTGCCATTGGCCTGGAGCTACAAAGCTCAACAGAGACCTGTGGATAGACACGGTGCTGTCTGTCAGGTGTCTGTACATTTCTCCTGGAAACATTCAAATTCCAGCTCTATTCATTCAACACTAAAATTACTTCAAAATTTTAAATATCACCAGAGCAGTGTTTCTCATTTTTACAATGAGAAGCACAAACATTTGCTCACTCTGCATTCCCTCCTAACTCCTTTGGTCTCGAAATCTGAAGTTTATAACATATTCATATATCTCTAAAATGCATTTGACAGTTTTCTTTAAAGGAATTACAAAGTAGTAAACAGGTTTTGCTTATGTGTTTCCTGAGACATATCTACATAAGAGTGCTGGTCGGGTCTAAACAGATGGGGGGACCCATGCTGGCATGCAATAGCCACTTTATAGCAGTTTAAATGTGAAAGAATATAGAATATATACTTTATCCTGCACAATTTCTAAACAAAAATTAAATACAAATAACAGTTTATAGTGGATATTGACATCGCTATTCTTGTCTTTTCCTGCCTCCTTTAAGTGAACAGACAAGAAAAACAAATCAAATGCTGGTACTAGTAATCAGTGTATAACATAAGTGCCTCAGAACTTCTTGGCTGCAAGTGTAGTTCTGATGGATTCGATGTGTTGAATTCAATGTGCAAATATCAGCGAGATGAAGCAAAGTCTAGGGGGCCTTGTGATGATTAGGACCTAGACTGAATGAAAGAGAAGAGATATGAAACGTATGTAAAACTTTACACAGAATAGATGACAGAATACCACACAGCCTTGTTATTTGCTCATTAACTCAACGTGCAACTCTCACAACAGAAAGATTAGAAGAAAATAGAGTTTCATAAAAAAAAAAAACACTTCACTTGGTGAAGAATCTGATGCTACTGATAACAAAAGAGCTTCTACAGATGAAACAGAAATTGCCTCATTCCCTTCCTTGCAATCTTTCACAATTTCAGTCTAGGAGAATGGAGCTAATGTTCTCCTACAACAAAGAATAAACCTTAGTGCAGCGTTTGGCATGTTTTCACTGTAGCTGCTCTTAAGCAACACGGAACCAAACGATTTCTTAGAGGGAATTATCTAAAAACCAGAGGCAATTCCAGGGTAATTAGCACGTAATTTTGACGTTTCCGCGTTTAATATTTAAGTTCATGTCCTTCATTGTCGTATGCGAAGAGAAACAGGTTACACTGTTAAATGAAATGCTTAGGTTTGGGACTCCTATTATGCAATAAAATGCTGCTGCCATTAAAAAGTCAGTGAAAAATTTGCTTTCCTGAACTTCTTCTGGTTCACTGGTTATGAAATACTCCTGAAATGTTGAAACAGTGTAAAATATCAAGACTCAAAAAGAAAAAGAGAGTAGAATTTGAACCCTGTTACACAACACAAGATCCAAAATACTGACAAACAGGTCAGGGCAGATGGGATAAAATAAAATAACAGTGTCACATTACCATCACTGGTGACTGTTAGGACAGACACTGTAATGTCTGTTGATTTTAAATCAACACATGACACACTGTTATGACACTGAACACTGCAGTGTCTGTCATGGCAATTACCCCTTAATGGTAATGAAACTGTCATATTAATGAATATAATCTGGCATGACAAATAAGACAAGAAGTGACATCTGCCATGACATGTTTATGGCATGATTATGTAAATGTTATGTCGCAGAATTTTAAGTGCTACCACCAAAGAGTTTGACATGTCAGCAATGATGTGGGCAAAATGGATAAATGCAAATACAAAACATTGTGAAACATATTATTGCTGTCATAACAAAACCTTGAGACTTTACAGGAGAAGTTCTTACATTTAGTCTATACTAATGGAAAGAGATTTTATTCCAAATAAATCTCGATCGTATGAATTGTTGTGTACTGGTCCATTGATCATGATATGCTGGATACTGTGGAGGGCAGCAGCTTTCAATGGCTACAAAAGAAAACGGAGCTACGGTGTCCATATATATTGATTAATAAAAGACTAAAAGTAACAACCCTGTCCATATATTGTGTTTTTTCTCTTCTGGCGTAGGCCTCACTCTGATTGCTCCAACTCTGATCAGCTCTCCTGCCAGTTCACGCAGCGTCCAGTTCCCAGCACCCTCACCATGTCCACCCTGTTCCTCTAATCCAGGCCGGCCCAGGGTGCCAGAAGGGAACAGGAGGGCGTGAAAGTCTGGAGCTGTGTGTTCTCTGTCTCTGCCAGGCTCGGAGCAGAAATACGGGCTTCAGCACACACTGCCAGACTGGCAGCCTGTAATTAAGCGCTGTGTTTGTTTGTTGCTCGTTCAGCCGGCTTTAAGGTGGCAGCTTTCAGGAGAAGAGGAGTCTTCCTCTGTTTGGATGAATACTATATATAGTCAGGAAACTTAGTTGCGGAAACTTTGCGAGGGTTCTTGGCTCGAGGGCCTCTGAAGTTCCCCAAGAATTTGCTTGCTGTCATCTGTCATTTTTGGATTTGACAACATTAAGGGAACATGCAGGAAGGGGAAGCTCTGGACTGCAGATACACTTTGAGATGCGTAATGTGGGATACATTATTTGTCATTTCAAATATAGGCAAGCAGGAACTGAGCACAGCCTGACTGTTCATAAATAGGACACCCATGGACAGATTAATTATGAATTAGACCCACATTTACATGAGCTAACTAATCGCTGTGCTTAAAGCACATTCGGAAAGTATAAGCACATGAAATCAAATTACGCTTCAGCCCCAGAACCATTTCAGCAAGCGGTGTGCATTACTGTTTAGCTCCGGACCCCAAGCAAATGGTTCCTTGCGCCTGTTTTAATATATTAGGGGATTTCGAGATAAACACTGTCATATGGCCTCATAAAACTTAATTACATCTGAGCCTGGTGGTGCTTTTATCTCTTCCCTGAACCTCTTGTTTGAGTGCTTGTAGTGAAGGGAGGAGTTTTATCCTGGACTAGAGACACTCCTGGATGTCACCCAGCAGACGCAGACAGCAGTGGGTCTCCAGTGCTGTCAAGATCAGTTATATCATGACTATATACACACAGGCAGGAGTCCTCGGTAAAAACAGAACTGAAGCAGAGGAGCTAGAATGAGGTCACACATGCTGGTTTGCAAAACCCAACAGAGTGACGACGTTCGAAGACAGTGTGCCATCTCTTAACTCCTCAAGTGGTAAGAATTAGTCATACAAGAGGACAATACATTTTGGTCCAAATTCCTTTTCATCCCCACTGAGTGTCTCTTCTACTTGAAGATGGGACCTAGAAATAGAAATGGAGAAAAACCTGCAGCCTTTCGCAGTGAGGGTTTGCTGTGGCACGGTATGTAAATCAGTATTTTCCTGCTCAAATGTCACATTTCCACAAACACAATACAAAGAGCCTATGAAAGAGGATGAGGGCATTCTCAACACTTTGACTAAAATGTCACTCTCTTTCCTCTCCTTCTCTCTATTATCAAGCTGTGCATTTTGAGCCAGCAGCATATAAAATGATTTTTACCAAAAGAGATGGTTGCAACAATGGAAAACAATTGGTAGCCTGGATATACAGCACAGATTAGTGGGGCAATTAGTTCTAAAACAAATAAAACAGTCAAACAGAGGTGGGGCATCACCCTGGTATTTTAAAAAGTGATGACACATTCATCCCTGCTGTTCTACCTTTTACAGCTGTTTTCTACCATTATCTCACCTAGAACATTACAATACATTTTATTAACCTCTAATTAACCCCTTTAGTGTCCAACCCCTTTGGTGACCTGGCTTCAGCTCCAAAGTTGTATCACACGCCTAATTACTGAATTGTTAGTTTTAGGATGTATTATGAAAGGCATTCATAGTAATTCATCTACATTTGAGTACAAACCATACTGTTGATTAAGCCTTGTAAATGCTACAAAAGCCTTTTAGAGTTAAGAGCATTTCTGTCTACACCGTGGGTTAAAATCTGTGGGTTAAAATCATATTCACTTAATCCAGTATCCACTGCATTACAGTAAGTACTCTGTGATTAACTGGAGCATGATGAAGGTCAGTTGAAGAGAATTAGCGATCATATGTTTGTGTTAATCCCACCCTACGGGAAGTCCTGTTGGAGACACAAGCACCTGTGGAGTGCTGTCAAAATACATCAACTCTCTAATTACCCATGGCTGCTGCACAAGGTGGTCATAGCACCTTTCAGACAAAGGCCAGCTGGACACTGCAGAGTCAAATAGACCTGATCAAATGATGACTGTGTTTTTAACAGGTAGGACAGGTAAGACTACATCTGGGTTGGTGGCGTGCCTCTAATTGTTTTAGGAAGTTACTGAATGTAGTAAGTGGATTAGATATTTATGAATATTCATGTTTTATATTGGTTTGCAAATATTGATAAAAATATTATCCTGCTTTGTGTTCTTTGAAGAACAGTCAATTTTTCATCAATTCGTTTTTATCCTCTATTCCTTTTGTTACCGTACCTTGAGGATTGATATATGTAAACATGTCTGACTGTTCTGATTGGCTGGCCTATATTGTGCCTTCGGTGACATGAAAAACATTAACTCCAGTGTGAAAAGGCAGCACTAAACCGCTATAGACTGAAATGGTTTTGTGGCACAAAAATAATGAATTCTAAATGATTATCTTCGGAGCTTAGTTTGCTCCAGTGAACTATAATGGGGAGTGATGGGCATGTTTTGTCTTAAAACTTTAGCAGTGATTACATTAATGCCTTAATTCAAAGATTGGAGATCATTTGCTGCGTGCCCTTTAAATCAGTTTGTGACCTTATAAGTTCTGATCATTTTTAGGCTGTCATAACTTTGTGGTAATTTAGCATCATATACTGCGTATCAATGGCGTACATGTAATGCATAAGTCTGATCTGTTGATGGAGAATCATATTTATTCACTATCAAAGCCATCTCTTTTCTTGTCTTTTCAAGTGAGTGTTCTTGCCCACCAGGGAATCAGTTCTCCACAACTTCTTCCCACGCTTTCATCTCCTACTCAGATCCGACTGAAAACAAGAGACAACACTCAGCACAGACCTAGAGAGAGAGCAGAGAGAGTGGAGAGAGAGAGGAGAGAGAGAGGAGAGAGAGATTTGCTTCCAACTTCCCGCAACACTTTCAAGTTTGCTACTGACTGCAGCGAGCTCTCCCAAAACCCACAAAGTAATTACCCCCCACATTTAGTAACAGGCCTGCGGTGTGTGTGTGTGTGTGTGTGTGTGTGTGTGCCCGTGGGAGAGAGCCGCTCTCTGGTGAACTCGAATGACACTTGAATTTTGTGGGCTTGCCAGGCTGTCCTCTCTGGATGCATGTCCTGATACTGTGCCCGCAGACTCTCTGCATTTCAGGCAGCCATAATGAGATGTGACACGGGCAGCACAATCGATTGGCTTTCACACAGCTGAGGTGCATGTGGGGCAGTCAAAGAATAAAAAAAACATCATATGTGACAAGGAGCGATCATGTTCCACGGCCATGTGAAAATTAATACTTTGTCGTGGTTGTATTGAAACCTTCTATACAGCTCCTTTTGAAACAATATTGAAACTCTGAGAATATTTCTGACAACATTTCATCACTTTTGGACCAATAGAAATGGTCTAGAAGTAATTGCTATTAAACTTTATTTCATTAATGTACATAATCACTTTTTTCTCTTAAAAATAGCCATTATGGTGACACAGTGTTTTCTTACAACAGTAACAATGTTTTGCTCCTGATTTCTTTAGAAATCTTTGACAAATGTCCTACTGATTACTATTGTTTTATATTTAGAAAATGCATTAGTCATGTCTTTTGTGTGTTTTACAACAGCTGCAGTACAGTAACCCCCTTTCTGGCCTATTTTCTCCTTCAAATGCACACACACACACACACACACACACACATACACACACACACACACACACAAACA
>JBBPDB010000128.1:4057902-4069352 GCA_037974465.1 Brachypetersius altus
GGAAAGCAGGTATCCATGCTGTGGTTGACTTTATTCATAAACAAAACAAAACAGAAACAAAATCAGGCTCAAGGGCCGCTACAGACAGGAACATGAACATGATACTGACAAGGCATAATAAGGCTAAATGAGGCGATGGACAGATAACAATGGGCTAAGTAAATGGAACTTAAATACAGACAGAAATCAAAGAACAAACAGGTGGAAACAGGAAACAAGGCGAAAAACAGAACAGAATATCAAAATAAAAGACCCAAGAAACAACAGAAAAGCAGCGGCCCCTAATAACCACTGACCGAGCCATGACAAGTGACGTCCCTGCCAACCAACATCATTTTGTTAATTGACTAAAGCAACCTTTAAGGTAACTGGAACCTGTTGGAATGAGCCTTTATAAATGTCTCTTTAAGTTTATGTTAGTTGTCATGAAAGGTTTATATAGGTATCACAAACCCTTATGAACACGTCTTCAGTGATTTAATACTAAATGGTTCTGCCTTCTTTAAAGTTAATATTAATCTTTTTTTTTGGCAGGGACAGAGAAGGAATAACATGTACAGTAATGAGCAATGTGAGCTGTGAATGTAGGCCTGCTATGTACATTTGCACCACAGTGCTTTAATTACAGCCTAGGAAAATTGGAAGGACCCTGCTTGCTTTCTCATTTTCCTGCTTTACAATGCACTCTTATGCACTTTAAGGAGGATTATGGCCTGAGATATGCAGTGTATATATTATGTAATGTAATATGCATTTACAATATGTGCTATAAAGGGCATATGTGCAACTGATTACAGACTATGGCCTGAGATATGGTGTGAAAATGTGTACACTTGCAATATGTGCATTAAATAGCATGTTCAGCTGAACTCAGAAGAGGGATGTGGGAAAGGCCCTTATTAAGGAGGATTATGGACTGGGAAGGGAGACATAACTGCACTTTAATTCATATCAAGTGCTCCCTGCCTGGTCTGTGCTGCTGCAATGTGCAGTTTCTTCTCTTACATTTATAATCGACAAGCTCCCGCATGAGGCCAGGACATTTTGAGGCATAGCTAGTGCAGACTCATTCGAACCAAAGTTCCAGCCTGGAGCCTCTGTACTCGGTATCCAAGGAGATTCATCATTAATTGATGTTAAATTATGCAAATCTGGTCTCTAATGGAATCTTCCACGTTCATCACGAAATGTGTCCAACATCCGCCATAATATCCTGACAGATCAGAATTTCCATAATTCTGATTTATGAAGGTTTTTATTTTTAGAGTGCAGGGCAGGATTATTGATTTGAAACAATGGAAGGCTTAGGACTGCACACTTCCCTGCATCACGTCTCTCCATAAAATTTGACCTCTATTTCTTTACTTATTTATGGAAGCAGAGCATGTACACTTTTTTGCTTCAGTATATTTTGTTGAAATTTTGGAATAAGAGCCACAGACAGAACATAGAGTTTGTTAAATGAATCCTGATGAAACATTGATGAAACTTCCAATAGAATTAACTGGACGGGCTGAACATTATTAAAATGTGACACAAATTAAATAAATTATCATCATAATAGGGGACTATACTGGGTGTTTAATGAAGTACAGTTATAATGTACTTGAACCCCCTTGTCCACCCACCCTCCACCATTCTATCTACAGACACTGTACCCTCAGTGGTCTGAGGATAGTTTCATTATAGTTTACAAATCCATGGTACATTGACTGAACCCTGTATTTTTACTCCACATTTAAAATTATGAAAAGGTACAAATACGCTGTGGAACTATGCAAATATGTTGTGTACTTTTAAAACGCATTTGGCCTTTAAGGACTTTTGAGGGTATCTTTCCCCTGTTTTTTTATATATATTTTTTTGTATTAACATTTACCTGTAAGGTACAGCAAATAAAGTACAGTCAAACAGAACTTCTTACATTAGTTTATTTTGCACATACCTCCTACCTGCAGAACAGAAAAGAGCAGTGAAACACAGCATTCGAGAGGAGGTGGTGGGAGGGGGTGGTTTGGAGGAGGGTATGACTACAACAGACTACAGAAGATGAGAAATTGGCACAATACAGTAAAACAAGAAATGTTTCTGTAGAATGGTATAATATGGCGGATTGTGTATAATATGACTGGGGTCATGAAATAACATGGTCAAAAAATCAACACTGATTTTGACTTTTTTCCATACACTGACACTCTAGCCACAATGTAATAGGAATTTTATTTGACCAAAATACACACTATGTGGACAAAAGTATTGAGACCTCTTATTTATTGAATTCAGGTGTTTCAATCAAACCCATTGCCACATGTATATAAAATCAAGTGGTCATGTGGTCTCTATTTTACAAACATCTGTGAAACAAAATGATTTGTTCAGAAGAGCTCAGTGACTTCAAGCTTGGCACTGTGATAGGATGCCACCTTTGCAATAAGACGGTTCATGAGATTTCATCCCCACTGGATCCTCAACGTTAAGCTGGCAGGTGGAAGCCTTTAGGTACAACAGCAACTCAGCCACAAAGCAGAAGATCGCGTAATGTTACAGCAGGGTGTCAATGAGTGTGAAGGTCCATGGTGGGTAAAAGTCGGCAGCGCTCTGCTGATTAAATGTAATTGAATCCAACAATATTGTGTAAAGGTCAGATGTCCTATTACTTTTGTCCATATGGTGTATTAAAATGTAAACAAATTAAATATATTTGATATTATTTCTATTGACATTTTGTTCACACAGTATTGCCAGATAAGCAGTTGTGAATATGGTGCTGCATTTGTATGTAAAAACAACCACAACACGCCTGCAGCAAGACCCGAGGCGTGCCATCTCTCTAATGAGCTGCATAGAATCTGTAGGCTTGATCCATAGAGCCATGCCTGTTTTTATTTTACATACAGTTTTACATGTTACACTGTCCTTTATGTCGCACTGAATGCTAAAGCTGCACAAATGCAAACCTTTTGTGACATTTTATGTTACTCTGTAAAGAAAACATAGCTTTACCCTGGAGGGATTTCTGTCATTTTGCACCACACTTTAATTATAAAGAAGCAGAAGTATGTTGCACAGTTAATTACATTTGCATTCAGTTCACAGTCTGCATGGAGAGCTTCAGGTCTGCTCTTCTGATTCCATGTGTTTATTTATTTAGTGTCAAGAAAGAGCAAATTCATGGCACGGACATGTTTGGTATCTTTCAGCTCAGGCTTTTACCAGCTACAGCAGATAACTCCATTAAACTCAGTATTTAAACTCCATTAAGAAATGGGAGCTGACCGCAGAATTAGATTTTTTTTTCATCAGGTATCAGATGTCTCCAAAATCACATTACCATTGACTAAAGTAGACTTTAGAACAACTGACGCTTAAAGAAGTGACTTCTTTATGCCTTTATTTTTTACAGAAAAAAAAAAGAAAAAAAAAAAGAACAACTGACGCTTTATAAATGTTTCATAAAAAAAAGTCTTCATAAATGGTTTTGTAGGTTTACATCAGTTATGAAAGGTTTACATACTGTAGGTTTTGCTAAACTTTTTCTTAAAGAGAAACGTTCCCATTTTCCTGGTCTGTGATGCACATTTGTGATGTACTTTAAGGTGGAATGTAGCCTAAGATAGGTGAGATACATGGTATCACTGGTCAATATTACATTTCCATAAAATCTTTTTTAGAGGTGAGAGAATTGCAGGAAAGCAAGAAATGTGTTTGTGAAAGGATACAACATGGTGAACAATGTTTAAAATGACTGGGGTTATAAATGAACTAAGTAATAAAATGGGTTGATGTGAAAGATTGTCCTAGGTGATTTATTCCATACAGTGACCCTTTAACCAGTAGGAATGTAGCAGGTGTGAATATGGTGCTGCATATGTATGTAAGAACGACCACAACACGCCCGCAGCAAGACCTGAGGCGTGCCATCTCTCTAATGAGCTGCATAGAATCTGTAGGCTTCATCCACAGAGCCATGTCTGTTTATAGTTTACATACAGACTGTCTTATATGTTACACTGTCCTTTATGTCACTCTGAATGCTGAAATAAAAATGTTTTGTCACATTTGACAGTATTTTGTAAAGAGAACAATCAAAATGACAGACTTGCCTAGATATGATAGACAATGGCACAGCAGTTAGTACTGTTGCTACGATAGCAAGAAGGTCCAGTGTGGCCGAGAAAGGTTCTGTGTAGAGTTTGCCTCTCCTGAGGTCTTGTTTCTGAGGTTGCTTTCCTCCAACATGCTTGTCAGATGAACTGGACATGCTAAATTGCCCCCTGGTGCAAATGTGTGTGTCTGACCTGCAATGAACTGGCAACCGGTCCACTGTTTATCTGCCTTTCGCTCTGTGAGTGCTGGGATGAGCTCCAGCAACCTCCGTGACCCTGGTTAGGATAAGGGCCTCGGAAAGTAAACGAATGAGTGTTACACAATGAATTACATTTACTTTCTGCATGGATTGCTTTGAGTTTGCCCCTCTGACTTTTTTTTTGGTATCAAGAAAGAACAAAAAATGGTGCCAGTGTTTTTGAATTATGTTTTTCCTTTCCAAAAAGCAAGACTGCACTGAAAAAGTGAGAGTATAGTTCTTTGAAGTGACGCAATAGAAGATCCACTTCTGCCTTTTTAAAGAACTTTTCAGTGCGTCTTATGAGAGATGTGGGTGTGAAGAATCTTTACAAAGGAACCTGCACATAATGTGAAGGTTCAGTAAATACAGGTTTGTGGTATTTATTAGTTTGCTTGTGTGAGAATTAATGCATCTTAAATTGCTCTATGAATTTGTTCTAATCAGCAATAATAGCATCTTCTAAGGCTTTATGATAATCTTTCAGCTCATTGAACCATCAAGAAATGAATGGCCATTTCATAAAGGCTGTGTGTTCTCTGTTTCATTTCTGTTTCATTATTGGCTGCATTACTTGAATGGTTGCATGATGAATGCAGGATGAATGCCGGTACAAATAGGCAGTAAAATCTATGAATCTGATTGGCTGATTTTGTTTAAATGCATGTGTATTTATGATTAAGGCAACAGATGTCAGCAGTGGTCACTGGTACCTTGACTAACCCTGAGCATTTTCATTAACTAGGCTTCTTTTTTTCCCCAAAAAGCCAATATTGTGCGAAAGAGTGAGCCAGTGGAGCCATAACCCTCAGAAGGTTTCACAGAGCTTTCATCTTCACTGTGCTACAGAGCCGGCTGAAGAGAGCTTCGCTTCACACGTTTGATGGCTACATGGAAGTGCACTCACAAGCAGAGCTAACGCACTTCTCCAAAAGCTCGACTCACATTAGAGATGAAGTGTGAGTGCCAGTGTAAATTATGCTAGATGTCCTCCCAGGAACATCCACATGTGAAGCCATCTTTTTCTGCAGAAGATAATAAGAAATCTGGGACTGCATTTGTAAAGGAGGTTACCTAAGAGTGTGAACCTAGCATAGAATATCGGGCCTCCCCCTGTTAATTATCACTGTCACATTAAAGCAAATTTGGTTTCACATTATTTGAAAATGTCAGTTGTTCTCCACCTTTTAGTTACTAGACATGTGTGTTGTAATGATTCCCTGCCACAACGACAGAAAACCATTTCTAAAGTAATGCTACAGTGTAAAATGTCTAATTGTCATACGTGAACCAACTACACCACAGCACAAACAGCACAAAATTATTCTCTGCATTTAACACATTCACCAAGTGAAGCTGCAAGCAGCCAGTCATGGAGCAGTATAAGGGGACCATAAACTGCTCAAGGGTACCTCAGTAGTACCACTAGGGCTTCTGGGATTCAACCCCACAACCTTTTGATTGTATGGTTGAACACTCTAACCATTAGGCCAGCTGGTCAATGAAAGAGGAATCCAGTTTATTTTCCTAAAGAACTTTTCAATGGAAGTGCCATGTTAGATGTACACCGTACAAATATATTTATATATATATTTAAAGTCTTTATATTTAATGGTCTTTTCTAATATTTATATTTAAGGTCTTTCTAAGAACTGTACATCCAAGCCTTAGAAGTGCAGGCCTGATATCTTCTGCTAACATTTTCTTTTCCTATCCATTACTGATTATCTTTGACTGAGTAAAAGATAAGCTTCACGGTCCTTTACTTGTGTTTTACATAAAGCCTCGTTTAGATAAAGTGATCAGTAAAATGGTCTGCATCAGATTTATGGATATTGTATGTTCTTTCCTTTTATGAGATGCCAGCAGGGCTACACTCATCTTAGCTAGGAGAGACTAAAAGGCAGCTCATGTTTTCTTCAAGGCACACATATAATAAGAGCTACACTGTTAAACAGCCACCATTCCAACATGAACAATCCATGTGAAGGTGGTGGGTAGTTGGGCGGCGGGGGGGGGGGTTCTTCAGTTGTGTAAATATATCACTCTAGCTGTAAAAGCCTTGTTTACTGCCTTTCCTGACCGAGCAGCTATGGCAAGTGAGGTTGTATGTTTTGTCACACTGCAACAGGAGGACTCGGTCATGTTTGCTGGGCTGTAAATGATGAAGAATGGACTTGGCAACTAGAGCAACCTAGGCTCTTCATCAAGAGTCTGCATTCTTAAAAATAAAACTTCCTGAATGCTTCTTGGAGTTATACATACCTTCCCTATCCCTTCAAGTGGCTCTTTTGTTGCTATGACTTTAAGACCAATGTGTGTAAACGACCCTCCTGTTCTGATCCTGTTCAGTCCTATTCAAAAAGCAAGCCAGAAACACTCCTTATGATTTCTGTGTAGATTGATGGCCCTAAACTGCTGTATATTAAATAAATGGAAATATGTAAATGAGCTGGTTTTTATGACATCACAAAACAACATGCTTTGGAGCTTTGTTTCCATACACAGACTGTATAAAGCAACTGCTTTGTCAGTTTAGCATGATATGGGCCCTTTAAAAGGGTTCTTCATTTCATTTACAAGACTGAAGAACCCTTTATACTGATTTACTGTAAGTGGTTCTTCTAAGGAATCACTCCAAAGAACATTTTTGACACATTTTTTTAAATGATGGTAAGAAAGAATGTCTCTGTGACCTTCTTCTACTCTCTCTTTCATTGTATCGCTTCTCAAAAGAAGAGGAAAAACTTAAGAAATATGCTGTTTGTTGCCAGTGAAGACTTTTCCAAATGAGGCCAGCAGACTTGCAGTGAAGTATTTCAGCTTCTCAAGCAGATGACCATTTTTCAAGAGAGCAGGCGCACTATTGATTTTCTCCGGGGTGCCGCCGATCATTTGAATTTCAGAGCCTTCTAAGTACACTGAGTGCTGCTCCCAGTGCGATAAACGCTTCCATCAATACACATAGGCTGGTGTCAGGAAAGAAGGGGAAAAAATCTGACCACGTCTACCTCATACAGCTTAAAGCAATGGTGCAGAACCGGACGTATCTCTGCCATTATCCTGTGAGGGAGAAAGAGAACATGTGATTAACGACCTGTGGTGCTTCTCTGAAAGCTCCCTCTGTTTTCCACAGCAAGGCCCGGGTAAAAGTCTACACCAGCAAAACAGCCTGTAGTTACTAATCCCTGCCTGAGAGCGAAAGAGAAATCTTAGACAAATCTGAATCTGACACAGAAAGCGATGGCTGTGGATAAGACCCTGTCTGTGCTTAACTGCTGTCACATCCTCAGAGGCACCCACTCTGAATTGGGTCTCTATTGCTTTGAGTGTAAGAAACAGTTTGGAACAATAATCGGAGAGAGATTGGATGGCCTTTAATATCTGCAGCATTGTGTCCTGAAATTCCCCCATGTCACTTAAATTCTGTTTGTCATCTTCCTGCAGCCTGATGGGAAATAGACCGACTCGACAGAGCAAAGCAAAGAGCATTTGTGGCTGATTGTGTGGAGAGAGAGTCAAATACTCATAGCATTTCACATAAAAGCGGTGTGGAAGTGTGGTATACAAGATACGATGATCCTGATGTATGAAGGTCTAAAAGCTTCTGCAGACTGTGGTTTTTCTACATTCTGAATGTTTTGTTTTGGGATTTTGTTCAGAGAACTGAATGAGAATGAAATGTGTAATATGAGTTATGTGCAAGAGATATGGCACATTTATGAATACATTTGTCAAATAAGTTCACCTCAGTGAATGAATAGAAATTCAAAAAATGTCCTGTCTAGAATGTGTGTGATGTGACTAGGGTGTTCAAAGCTTTGCCTGAAGGATACAGCTTAGGATGCACTGGGACACTGATGTGCCAGTGATGTGCCTGAGATCATTGGGCATTTTGGGTCTTTCAACATCAGACGTCCTCCCTCCGGTGACCCAGCCAGGGTTGATCAGGTCTACTGATTGCTCCTCCTGATCCAATGCCACCTGGAGGCTCTCTCTGCAGCCTTCATGGTGTTCTTGATGGCTCTCCTTTTTGTAGCCCTTGTGATGCCAAGCAGTGAGTACACTTTGCACAGTGAGCAGCCAGTAAAGTCTATACACACCATTTCAATGGGTTCACAGTGTGCTCTCCAGCCTCTTCCTTGGCATTACTCCACCAGCTCCCAATACTTGGGCCATTTCCGCTCGTTTGCCTCCTCAATACGGTCCTCCCATGGCACAGTCAGTTCGATCAGCAGAACTTGCCGAGCACAATGTCTGGCCTCAAGAAGTTGATGTCCAAGTCTGTTCTGACGTCCCAGTGTGACGCTGAATTGAGGAGGCTGGCTGCTGTTTTGGGCTGTGACTGAGGTTGCTCTCCAGCCCTGACGAAGGTGATGTTCCCCTTGCCATCATGTTGCTTGGTGGTGATATTGGCTACGGTCTTGGAGATGGCTTCGGCAGATATCTTTAGCACCTGGTCGCGCCGCCAGTGATAGCGGCCCTCTGCCAGTGCTTTCGGGCAACTGCTGAGGATATGTTCATGTGAACCTCTCCCAGAGCATAGCAAACAAGCTGGAGAGTCCCCCATGCCCCAGAGATGGAAGTTGGCCAGACTAGATTGAACATCATACACAGCTTGAACCATGAATTTGATGTGCTGGGGTTCTGCCTTCCAGATTTCAGCCCAGGGCACCTTCTTGTCCAGTACCCCCTCCCACCTCATCCATGCTCCCTGCTGCTGGATGCTCACCATCTGGCTGGTCTGCTGATCCTCGACTCTTGCCCACACCTCCTTCAGGACTAGTTGCCGTTTGTCCTTGCTGTGCACCTTCTCATAGCGAGGCTGAGGACAATCTCCTAACCCTGCACACCCAGTTGCCACTGTTCCCATAAAAGCTCTGTGCCTCAGCCGGGATTCTGCTGCATCCAGGTCTTCCTGGGCTCTCCACATTCTGCCTGTTTTCACCATGATGCCCACTGATGCCATGTCCTTGGAGTCCCAATAGAGCATAGCCTCTCTCGCTCGAGAAACTCTGAAGTCCTCGTCATGGCTGCTGAATGGGAGCTGGAGTTTGTTGGTCTTTGCTGCAGAAGCTGCGAGGAAGACCTAGCTGTCTGCGGATGATTGTAGATTAAATAGATGAATAGCTAGATAGATGGATAGACTGACTCACGGATGGATGGACAGACAGACAGACAGACAGACAGATAAACAGCTAGGCAGATTGCTAGAATTCTGCCCAATTCCCCCATAGTGTGCTTACTGTATTCATCATTCAAAGGGACCATCTATTTTACAGTGCAATTTGGTCAACAGTGCCTTTAGAAAATGGGGTCTGTGTGTGCAAAACTGTATCCATTTGTTTCTCTGCTGGAGGCATATGATAAATCTGCTGTAATAAATAACTAATGAATTGCTTCAGCTATAGCTGAAAAGAAATGGAGCTAAAACATCCATGAATCCAACAAATTCCAATTTTAAGCACTCATCCAAATGAGGTTTTGAGTCAAATGCATGCAAACAGATCTATGTTGTTTAGTTGTGCTTTTAATTTGGTCAGAGAGAATAATTTGTGTAAAGCCCCTAAATGTACCTGATGACCAGCAGCTCATGTGTAATTATTGCATTTTTTACAGATGACTCACTTACTTGTGGTTCAATTACTGAATTGTATCAACAGCAACAGAAAACTGCTTGCAATCACTTACTGCTTGTATCACATAATGTAAAAACTACAGCACATGTTATACAGTGTGTAAAGTCCTCAGCAAAGCACTGGATGCTCTTCATGTTTCTATCTCAGCTTCTTCCTCTGAGCTGCGGCCTGTGTGATTATCAGTGTCAGGTGGTGTCTATTCTCAGAAACAACAATTAATGTTTGCTTACATGGTGATGGAGGCCATGGTATCATGCATTCACCTTTTATAATCGGAGCAATGAATTATCCTCACACTGTGATTTTCTGAACATGCCAATTAAAGCATCTGTGTGTTAGTTCAGCCAGTGGTTAGCCCAGCACGCCCCCACCAAGAATGCTAAATTAATGAACTGTAAACCATGCATTTGCCCTCCTGGGCTGCATTCAGACAACATGCCATCTAAGCAGAGAGGTGGAAAAGACCAACTGAGGAGCAGATACTCTTCTATCATAATCCTCCATATATCTAACAGAACACCATATTATTGAAAACTTTATAAAAGGAGAAAAAAATGATCTTAGTTTTGATGTATGTTAGTGAAATGTAATTTTATTCCACACATGATGTGAAAAATAATTGCAATAAAAACATGAGTTGTGGTTTGATATGACAGCAGTATGCTTAACCTGTTTATGGACAACAATACCTAAGGCATAGTCCATAAGTCATATGTCAGCAGCCATATTTTCATTGTTTTGGCTTTGTTTTCCAATTCATTGGATTGGAAATTAAATCATGACCATAAGAAATTGTGTAATTGACTTATCTAGCTGTGTTATAGCAAAATTAGTTTATGAACCACATACCGAAAAAAACAAGGTTGATAGAAAGGGTTTTAATTGCCATTAAAAACAAGCAACAAGCAAAAAACAAGCAACTTTTCACATATTTTTTCGGTCCTGCTTATTAGTTCTATTTATTTAACTAAAATACTCACTGTTTTTCAAGGAAGGAGTTCTCCTTTAAGACAAAATAACAGAGTCAGTGAGCAACACACTTCACTGCCATGCACATAGATGCACACATACACCCTCAAGTTGCCCCTCACTACATGTCAGTGCGGCTGGAGAAGGAAACTCCTGGGCAGAGTTTGCTGGGACCGGCTACAACCCCCTCTATCTACTCGCCTTCTGGTAGTTTTCTCATGAAACTCACTAAGAAGGCTAAATTAATGAACTGTAAACCATGCATTTGCCCTCCTGAGCTGCATTCAAAACACATCCCATCCAAGCTGAGAGGCGACAAAGAAAAACTGAGGGGCATATAC
Organism: Brachypetersius altus; assembly: GCA_037974465.1. Lineage (NCBI taxonomy): Eukaryota > Metazoa > Chordata > Actinopteri > Characiformes > Alestidae > Brachypetersius > Brachypetersius altus. Next base: position 4,069,197 of record JBBPDB010000128.1, read on the forward strand.
TCCATCTCTAAATGGATTAGCTCCCACATACCTAACCAGTCTTCTGAAACACTACAACCCACCACGGTCCTTAAGATCCCAAAACTCCGGACTCCTAGTAGTTCCCAGAATTTCCAAAACTACAAAGGGGGGTAGGGCTTTTTCATATTTAGCTCC
>JBBPDB010000128.1:4069452-4081761 GCA_037974465.1 Brachypetersius altus
ATGAAGGCATAAGAATGAATGTGTTTTTTCTGTAGATAATTGGCACAACCCCAACCCCCTAAAACTTATATACAGCAAACTAAAGAAAAGGTTAAGCAAACAGGCACTGAACATTATTTCAAAAGCATGTGAGTTACCCCACAATGCAGTATAAGGCATTATGGTATAATACAATATAATTACCACCTCCATCTCACAGACAGTCCGGCTCTAAAAAAGAAAAGCAGCAGCATAAGTCACACCATCATAAGTGCTGTCACCCACCATGGCCACATCCCTCTGCCCCTCTAACAACTAACGTCAAAGCTGTTTTTTCCCTTGAGTAGTACTCAGTATTAATAAACTAAAGTCACAGATCCTCTTCATACTGACATTGCTGCTATTTCTAGACACTTTTGTTTTCGTGGTTGTCACTTTCTTTTGTTCATTGTACATCAGCAGAGTAGTACTATTGTACTGCTGTTTACTGCACATTCACTGGTCATTTTTTTAGAAACCTCCTACCTCATGACTCCATTTCCTGATGGAGACTGTAGCCCATCTGTGGATTCACAAGATGTTTCAGTATTTAGTGTGTCTACACTTGTCTTCTGCTCTTTTCAAGAAAATGTTTCAGTTTTTCCCGCAGAAATCTGCAGAGAGATTTTTTCTGTGCTTCTTGTTAACTCCTCCAAAGTCCAGTCTTAGATGTTGGCTGAATTTCCTGCGCATGACAATCCAAGTTAATCATGATTACAAATTTACAGTCATCAATCCCTAAAACCCCACTTCTCAGATGCCCAGTTTGGGTTTTCTAGTGCAAATTTTCATCCCTCTTGAACAGAACAGAAGTGTATGTTTACATTTACGTTAATCTTTAACTGAGAGTAAAGCTCGATTTCCTTATATCACATTTAAAGGTGAAAGGTTTAGGTGATGTTTATCTGAGGATGACTGTGGTCTGGCGGTCGACCAGGTCTTGTAGTGTTTTTAAATGTAGTAATGTAGTTTCTGGTCTGGTTTTGGAAACTTTCAACTTATTTCATTTGACTTATTTCTCAGATCTAATCTTCATCTAACCAATACATTTGCAAGGCAGCTGAGGTGTATGTGGGTAGCTGCTTGTGTGAATGTTGGGAACACTTTATATTGGGAGGACACAGCTGGGTCTAAGACTGAGGGATGGCTGTACTGTACACAAAAGTAAAATGTTGGCCAGTTAAATACTGTTAGGATTGAAATTGTATTTAGTGTGGTAGGCTTTTGTGTATTTTTTTGTTAAATAAATGTTTTTGCTTTTTTCCCTGACAAGAAATTAAAAAATATTTTGACAGGGAATCAAATAAAAACGATTGCTCTTCGACTTCAAACATATTCAAGCATATTGCCCAGCAATAGTTTATCTTGTCTGGATCATGTGTATTGAAAAATGCCAGCCTATATTATGTAAACCTTTAAAGATGAATGGACCTGTAGAAATGGCATGAAATAACTTAAAAGAGATACAAGATTTCTTGCTGATCAGGGGACCTCTACCAAATAACGATTTCTCTCTACTTGCACAGGTTACAGACAGCAAATAAAGCCTGAAACCAGGTCCCATTGCAGGCTGCCCTGTGTCAGATACAGTAAGAGCCTTGAAACCAGCGCAGCATGATTCAGCCTGACATTTCTGACTTCAAACTGAAAAAAAAGAGTGTACAGAGTGAATGAAGGAAAAACACCACAAATGCCTAAGTGGGGGCAGCAGACTGTGCCAGAACGACAGCAGTGCCTGGAAAGATAGCTTAGACATGAGTGTCGAACATTAGCTTGTGTCAGCACTTTGGGCTTTCATGTAAATGAAGAAGGGGCCTGAAAGCTTTGCCAGGGAAAAGATGCCCTCAGCACAGGGCACCCCAGCACTTACACACTTATAGTAATAAGAGCATCAGAACTGTCATGTCGACTGTACACAGGATGTGGTGAGACTGCGCCTCTATGCCTAAGCTCTTTATCTCTAGATTGGTGTCCCAGTCTTTTGTTAGTCCTGAAAATTAATTGTGCTGTAACATGAAACAGTCTGCTGTCCTCAGAAGTGTCCATACATTTCTCCGTCCTGATTTTCTGCGCTTTTTAAAGATCAGAGGAAGCCTAGTTTACATACGCTAATCCACCATCCTTCAGTGCTCAGCAGAACTAACCAATATCCGCCAGCAGAGCTGGACTTTGATGATGTAAACGTCTCTCTTCAGCAGGACATCCAACAGCAACCAATAACACCTCTTCACAGCCGCGTTAGTCTAAAGAATAACTTGTTCTTCGTTTATTTTTCTGGCACTGACATCAGTATTATAACCTTGAATGACAGCTGATACTTGATCTGATACTTGATCTGATACTTGACCTGATACTTGACCTGATACTTGACCTCATGTAATGCTTAGGCACAAAAAATAGAGAGTTGGTCTGCCTATACATGATTAGGGTTCAGTTTTGCTTATTTTTAGTTTAGCAATGGAGCTATGAGGCTATTAGGCTATTAAACAAGTCAGTAGTCACCAAAATCCTTTTTGCAAATGCACCCCCTTGACCTCCTCAAACTGCAGCCAGCTGTTTGTTAAGTTGGTGCAGATGTGTATGTGGTTAAGGACACAGTATGAGTTACTGTGAGCTATAAAAATGAACAAAACTACTGGTAGAGGTAGCGATTCCAGACAACGCCAGAGCCTGAGAGGGCTGACCTTGGATCAGATTCCTCCATATTCATGACAGTGGTTGCCACCAAAGCGGTAGTTGATGAAAACAGACACAGCATGTTGATGTCTTGTTCACACCACTTTAATGAAGAGCTGGATGCAGTTTTGAGTGGGTTGAGCATCATGATGCTGATGATGCTGATGATGCTGATCATTAAGATTCTGCGACCATTAAACAAGAATGCATAGAGGACACGACTTTGACAAAACCAACAACAAAGAACAAATATCACTATGTATTTTCATAAGTCTTAGACTGTCTTAAAGCCAATTCTGTGATGTTTCAAGCTAAATTTGCCCGTGAATCGACTCATGTTCATTTCATATTCGGTTGATGACGTCCCAGATATGGATACTTCTTATCAGGTCTGCTTCAGCTCTAATTTTGAGACAAACAGGGCTCAGCCAGAGCAGAAGTAATGTGTTAAATATATCCTGTTTAAGACTTAAAGTCCCACTTCAGTGGGGTAGGATTTACAGAGCTGGAAAAGAGTGTTGTGTTCACTGTCCCCAAGAGAAAGCGCACACTGACACTGTGGCATTTTCAGCGTGATATTTATGGCCTTCAGTATTTAAATGGTGTCTCAAGTAACTGTGCACTGTGGAAATGGATGGATACTTTAATACGTTTCCTGCCGACCGTGCAGTGCTCCTTTGTGGTTTTGATGTCAGAAACCGGTGTCGGGGTGGTCGGCTTTTGTTATGAGCGGCCTGATTTACTGCTGTGGGTGCTGCTGGGTAGCAATATGCCGGCTGCATTAAATGAGCGGCGTGTGAGACTGATGCAGCAATAAATGTTTTAACCTTGAAAGACCTTCAGTGGCACTGCAACAGGGCCCCGGCTGAGGAGCCCATCGCCCCGCGCGCGCCCCCTGCTGGACAGCTCATCACATCACAACAAACAGGAGAGCGACGACGATCTTCTTGTCTGTCTGTCTGTTAGTCTTTCTGTAATATATGTAATATATTTTGTATTTAGACAAAAATATTGGGACACGCCTGTTTTTCAGGGTTTGTGTCCCTTACGTCCGGTGAAGTGGAATCTTATGCTTCAGCATTTCAAGACATTCTGGACAACACCATGCTTTCAACAATGTGGACACCGTTTGGAGAAGACCCTATTTCAGCAAGGCGTTGCCCCAGTGCACAAAGCAATCTTCATAAAGACATGACTGGATGAGGGTAGTGTGGAAGAACTTGACTAGCCCACAGAAAGCCCTGACCCCATCCAACACCTGTAGGATGAACTGGAATGGAGATTGTGAGACATACCTTCGCATCAGTGTCTGACCTCATAAATGCTCTACAGAATGAATGGGCACAAATTCCTACAGTATCTCATAAATCTTGTTAAAAGCCTTCCAAGAGGCTTCCTGTATATTTATCTGCCTACCTATATGTGTGTCTGTCTATTTAGTTAAATGCTGGGTGAAGTTAAACGTATCAGTTGTACTTTATTTTGTGGCACTGTTAATTACCTGCCTATCTTTTTAGTGTATTGAATTTGTTTATTTACTTGCTATATAATAAACACTGATTGAGAAACTTCTTTATTTTACCGTAGTGGTGGCAGGAAGGTCAGCAAGGCAAATGTGTATTTTCAAATGTAATGTAATGGCAAAATAGTCATGAATCTGAAACTGGAGTTTGTAAACTCCACTGAACTGAAAACAAACTGCAGGACTGGGTTTTTGTAATACATTTTTTCTCAGATGCTTAATGAGGTTTGTCAAAACATTAACCAGGTTTTCTAAGCAACCAGTACAGCCTGAGAAACACTAAACACTGGTGAAACTCTCCATCTTCTCTTTAAAACTCTCTGTGTCAATCAAAACAATACATATATGCAAAAATGGTATAACGCACTCAAACATTAATACAGTTTAGTCCTGGCTAAATTTACCCCTGAAAATACAGCAAACCCCTTTATTTAGCTTTGAAACCAGTGCAGCATTAATTTGTGAAACCACCCCCTTAATTTTATTTTTAAATTAGATTTAATCTAAGGTATTAATTCAGGAGGTTCTGTTATTTAACGTGCAAATTTGAAAACGTAGGGGGGAAATTTTGTAGTTTTACCCCATAATCAACCTTAATCTGTACACTGTATGGGAAATTAAGGTCAAAATTAAGATAACTTAAGGGTTAAAACAAAGAGATTTGGTTTTGTAGTGACTGTGTTAAGGCAGTTTTTCGCTTTTTTATTTGCAACACGCATTAACGGCCTGGCCAATGTAGTTGAGAAATACTGTAATAATTAAAACCAGCTGATGGTCCAGTGGTTAGGGTTTCTCCCCTGTGATCAGAAGGATGTGGGTTTGAATCCTAGGACTGCCAGAGGCACCATTTATACACTCTTAAGCAAGATACCGTCCCCACACACTGCACCGACTGAATGATGAACGGATTAAAGGCAGAGACAGAATTTCACTCTCACACTGTTCAAACTGCGTGCTGTACTGTGGTTTGTCTGACTGTAAGGAGCCTCCTCAATCTAATCCAGCCCTGACCGCAGGGGGCGCTGTGCTCGGCTGTTGGTTCAGGAGAAGAGAAGAGGAGGAAAAGCCCTGTGCCTGAGTGCGTGTCATATCTCGCACTTTTTAACAAAAATAAACCATGTCTCTGGAAATCGAATCTGCAGAGTGAGTACAAATTCTGGTTCAGTAATCATTTATTTTCTGGTCTTTACCTGAGCTCTGAGAGTTTATAAAATACTGTTGTGTTCTGTTTGAAGACCTCGCTGGGTAGTTAGCTGTTAGCTGCGTTAGCATCACAGACGACAGAGACCCTGACTCTAAAACACAAACGAAGGCCTTGGTGGGGTTTATAAAATGTTATTTAACACATAAACAGACTTTAACATCAGATTTTGTCTGCACTTGTGACTTTCCTCTAGTTCCAGCACCGAATGGCAGTTGTAGGTTGTGACTATCCGGAGCTAAGTTGCTAATTCTGAATCAGAATCAGAAAACATTATTGATCCTAGAGGAAATTGCTTATATTATGATTGCAAATAGACACAAGGACACAGAGGGGGACAACATTAAATATAAAGTCTAGATAAATCTGTAGGTTGGAGCTCAATGTGAAACACTATAGTATCCATACACATGCTGGGTCTTGGTACTATACTGTTAGTGACTTACAGTTAAATGAATTGCTTACACAGATGGTAGTTGGGAGTACTTTTCCTGCATGTAGCAGGTAAGTATATTGACCTAAATAGAGATATTTATATGGTAAGACAATGGCACAAAAGATATTGAACAAAATATTCAGCACAGGACAGGGTCTATGTGTATTAAACACAGAGGACAGTGAGCACCATATGTAAGCCAGGGCACTGCGGGCGTTTACATTACTAATCTGAAGAGACCCTGATGTTTCATCGAGTAACCAATGAGATGGAACTTTATTGATTCCTGATGAATCAGTAAACTTTGTTGATCCTGATGGAAACTGCTTATGCAATAAATGCAAAGAGACACAGAGACAATAACCATATTAAGTCTAAATAAATTTGTAGAAAAAAAAAAATGAAATAGAAGGGGACCCTAAGGGGTTCACAATGATTGACTAAAGGTACAATACCAGGAGCTTCTAACTGAACAAGGGACATTAAGGCCAAAGGCTGCACAATATGTTAACTGTCTCTGTAATACCAATATTGCACAAGGCTGCAAACCAATCACAGCTCCAGGTGAGTTGCTGAGTGTTTAGAGTTGGTATTTATGTTATCTTACAAAATTAAGCATTTCAGTCAATTGGTGATCATTAAAGACCATGATACCGTCAACAAAGTGTTTTTAGGGCCCATTATCTGCATTTAAAAAGCTGTTTTACAGCTTAGTTTCCACAGATTAACTGTGTGCAAATGGGAGTGAACGTACCTTTTGAAGTGTTGAGGGTATTTGTTATTTACCTTTCAATTATTCACCATTTATTCACCAAAAGGGCTTATAATATAATAATAATATTCTGTTCAAATTGTGCAGCCCTCTTAAGGCCTGTATACAGACAGCATTGGTGTGACAAAATAACTTTCAATCCAAGAGACATCCTAAGGAAGTTTTAAATGTTGGGAAAACATTCACTCAGGATTGTGTCACAAGTTTTAACTGTCTCATGCTTTCTAAATGAAGTGTCCTGACTTTGCTTGTGATTTTTGCAGCGTAATTCGTCTGATCATGCAGTACTTGAAGGAAAACAACTTGCACCGTACACTTGCTACTCTGCAGGAGGAGACCACAGTGTCCCTCAACACAGTGGACAGTATTGAAAGTTTTGTGGCAGATATTAACAGTGGTCATTGGGACACTGTGCTACAGGCCATCCAGTCCCTCAAGCTGCCAGATAAGACCCTCATTGATCTGTATGAACAGGTAAGATTCACATTATTGCAGTTGTAGCTCATTATACTGTAAGAGTCTGTATGTTGCCCCACTATTTCCTCACTACTGTTACTACACGACATCTGTATTAATTCCATAGTATTTATTGTTAGTATTATCAATTATAGTATTTATTTAAAATTATTGGTTCAGCTGGTCGCCTAGTGGTTAGGGCATTTGCCCTGCGATCAGAAAGTCGTGGGTTTGAATCCCAAGACTGCTAAGCATTTCTGAGGTGCCCTTGAGCAAGGTACTGTCCCCACACTCTGCTCCCCAGGCGCTGTGATCCTGGCTGCCCACTGCTTCACTTGGAGAATGGGTTAAATGCAGAAGAAGAATTTCATGCTGTTCATTCATTTAATTCAGTAAATTATCGTAGTTACTGAATAATACTCAAGATTAATAGCCAAACTTACAGTCTGCTTTCTAGGTTACTGTTTATCACTTCTGACCTGATATCATAAATAGCTGTTCTAGTAGAGTGATGCCAGTGTTTGCCCAACAGGTAGTACTGGAGCTGATTGAGTTGAGAGAGCTGGGAGCTGCCAGATCTTTGCTGAGGCAGACGGATCCCATGATTATGTTGAAACAGACTCAACCTGAGCGGTACATTCACCTGGAGAACCTGCTGGCCCGCTCCTACTTCGACCCCAGAGAGGTGAGCTGTGTAGCTTCATGATATAATTTCTTAATCATTATTAAAACATTGGGCTTTGGATTGCCGCTTTAGCGTCCCATTGTTGTCCTTTGGGCCAATCAGCGATTTACTCATGGGTTTGTAGGTATTTTGTAACATAAATATGATGCAGACCTGTCAGTAATTACATCAATAGAAATATCACAAAGCATATTATAATTGCGATATGCATAATTGTTATTATGGTGCTTTGCCATATTTCTTATCTGCCCTTGTGTGCAGAAAGTAAGTATTAGTTGTGCCTTGCAGTCATCACAATAAAATACGAATGGCTCACAGCTTAGATGTGTCCATGTGTTCGTGTCAAGCAGCAGTAAACAACTATTACTGTAATCACAATGCAAGCACGTCAGTTAGCTAACGGCCTGTTTTGTGTGTTTGTGTGCCTATTTGCAGGCGTACCCTGATGGCAGCAGTAAAGAAAAGAGACGGGCAGCCATTGCTCAGGCTCTAGCAGGGGAGGTGAGCGTGGTGCCACCCTCTCGTCTCATGGCCCTTCTCGGACAGGTAAGAAAAACACTAATTGCTGGTTCATGTAAAAGTAGAACTTACTCCAATCAGCTATAACATTTAAAGCATCGGGCTCGAAAGTAACTCTGACCCATTGAGGCATCGACTCCGTAAGACTCCTTAAGCTGTGGTATCTGGCACCAAGATGTTAACAGCAGATCCTTTAATAGGTCATTATAACGAGATGATCATTATATCATTATAACGCTATTAACATCACCTGTCAGTGGTTGTGGCTGACTGGTGTACATAAGTTAATGAAAAGCAATATTTTATCTGGTGTGTTTTGGGACAGTATCTTGCTTGAGAATTTATTTGTGTCTTTCATTATTAGTCCTTGTGGTTTAGGGTAGTTTAATCTCTAGTATCATTCCTGTCCCTTTGCTTAGTCTCTGAAATGGCAGCAGCACCAAGGTCTCCTGCCTCCTGGTATGACCATTGACTTGTTCAGAGGCAAAGCTGCAGTGAAGGATGTCGAGGAAGAGCGATTCCCAACTCAGCTCAGCAGACATATCAAGGTACTATTCAGGATCCATTTCCTAAACACATATGAGATAGAGAGAGAAATGTTGGAATTAATCCTCTTTTAACCTTTTAAACGGCATGCTTCTCATTAATGTTAACACTGTCATTTGCTATAAACAGTGAAGTATTTACTATGAAATTGTTTCGACTATTTGTTACATTAACTCCAATCCAGCTCTGATGCTTTGTTTCTTGTTTTTGTGTGGTACTTCCACCATTGTCACCAAGCTAGCATTAATAACATCATCCCCAGCCTTCAAAAATGAGGAGTTGGAAGCTATACCAAATACATACATGACACACTGTCCACACTGCATGGCTTCTGGTTTTAAACTGCTGTTATCAGAAAATGGTCGTTCAAAACTGAGAGAAAGCTGGGTAGGGATTTTCATGCACATAAGCCTCAAAAACCCCAAGGCACATTTGGTCATATGCAAATATTAAGCGGAAAAAATGTGGAATGTGGAAAAAATGACTTTTTGACTTAAATGTAAGGGGTGGTTCTGGCCTGTACTTAACAAAAAAGTACATGAATCGCATCAGGTGCAGAAAAGTTGTGTAGGGATGTCCATAATGTGACTAGACAAATCTCTAAACTGGTTTTTGTTTGTTTGTGTGTGTGTGTGTGTGTGTAGTTTGGTCAAAAGTCCCATGTGGAGTGCTGCCGTTTCTCTCCTGATGGTCAGTATCTGGTTACGGGTTCTGTCGATGGCTTTATCGAGGTGTGGAACTTCACTACAGGCAAGATCAGAAAGGTACACACTTCTACTCCCAAATTCTCCACCTGCCTGCAGGCAGATTCTCAGACATGCTTCTTTTTCATCAAATAGGGTTTAGTAGTGCTTGTGCCACTTATAAGCTTAAGTCTTTCTTAAGGGCAGTGTCTCTGTTGCAGGATCTGAAGTACCAGGCGCAGGATAACTTCATGATGATGGATGATGCAGTGCTGTGCATGTGTTTCAGCAGAGACACAGAGATGGTGGCTACAGGAGCTCAGGATGGCAAAATAAAGGTCTGCTACTGCCATAGGAATGTGACTGCTACTGTGCATGTTACATTTTGGGTCAAATATTTTGCACAAATACAGACCCTGCAATGTGTGTGTGTGTGTGTGCGTGTACACACAGGTATGGAAGATCCAGAGTGGTCAGTGTCTGCGCCGGTTTGAGCGAGCTCACAGTAAAGGTGTGACTTGTATAAGCTTCTCAAAGGACAGCAGTCAGCTGCTTTCAGCCTCATTCGACCAGACCATCAGGTATTCACTGCAGGGACTGTTAAAACTTTGAGATTCTTGACATACAGCCATTAGTCCGACACAACATGAGCAAGTGTTTGTGTTTTAGGGTTCATGGTCTGAAATCGGGCAAGTCACTGAAGGAATTCCGAGGCCACTCTTCGTTCGTTAATGATGCCACGTTCACTCCTGATGGGCATCACATCATCAGTGCCTCCTCTGATGGAACGGTGAAGGTAAATATGTTCTCAGATTTGTATTGTTTGTATGTGTACTGTACATTTAACAGTTTAAAGTACAATGCTTTGTAAACTCATGTAAGGATGTCTTTTTAAACTGATTTCGTTCCAATTTTCTTTACAACCCGTAAAAAAAAATCAGGATACATATCACTGTCACTATTAAAGCTAGGACTTCAGGCAGTAACTATCAAAATGTGATTTAAAAACAAAGGAAAAACAACTCTTTGATGTTAATTACTGTTAGTGCCCCTATGAGATTCACCCAGTTTTGTGGTGTGTTGCCCAGATTGGGAATTGAACCCCACTCTCCTGCTTGGAAGGCGGCAGTGTTAAACACTACATTATAGCATTATGCTTACATAGGAACATTTTTGTGGCTGTTTTAGATTAAATGTGGTTATTTAGATCTACAAAGACATTTCATATGTCTCTTAAAGACTAATATTTGTGTATATTTTCCCTTGTGTGTAGCATTTCTAGAGCAGTTACTGTTATCTTTCTACACCATTGCTTAGGTTTGCCACTTGAATTCTTAGTCAGTGATGAATGTAGGACTTCCACAAGGGCCAGGGTGATGTTTTCTCTCTCAAAATTGGTCCCACTCATTGTAAATGAAGCTATGACCAGTTGATTCTGTCATTACTTAGTTATTTTGGAGGTTAATCTGATGAAATGTGTTCTTTTGGAGTATTGACTAACAAACTCAAACTAGGAAATTGTATGAATATGATTGTTGACTGTTCTGTTTTTGTTCAGATTTGGAACGTGAAGACCACAGAGTGCTCGAGCACGTTCAAGTCTCTTGGAGCGTCCGCTGGCACGGACATCACTGTGAACAATGTGATCTTGCTTCCTAAGAACCCGGAGCATTTTGTGGTCTGCAACCGCTCCAACACTGTGGTCATTATGAACATGCAGGGCCAGGTAAGCAGGCGAAAGATTAAAAGTGCAACGATGGATTATGGTATTACATGAATAGTAGTTCATATTTAAAACACACCTTTCTATCACTTGCCAGTCCTTGTGACTGGTAAGTTTTTATTTTCCCCTCTGAAGTTGTATTTTTTTGTGAAGTCAAGTCTTCTCAAAATTCTTTCATAATGCAGATTGTGAGAAGCTTCAGTTCTGGTAAGCGAGAGGGGGGAGACTTTGTGTGCTGTACGCTGTCTCCTCGAGGAGAGTGGATCTACTGCGTGGGAGAAGACTTTGTGCTGTACTGCTTCAGTACTGTCACCGGCAAACTGGAGCGAACCCTGACAGTAAGCCCACATTTGCTCTCGATATCTGGTGCTTAAAGATACAGCCTGTGCCAACAACGTATTCCGTTTTAGCCTTGAAACATGACTGTAGACATTAGGAATAATCTCTGGGTAGGAACTACATTTCAGCTGGTGATTATTTTTCATGTGTTCCAACAGGTACACGAGAAGGATGTGATTGGTATTGCCCACCACCCTCATCAGAACCTGATAGGCACATACAGTGAAGATGGCTTACTCAAGCTCTGGAAACCTTAAGCCATCCACCACGGCCAGTGTTTTACTGGGACAGACAGGAGCTGGGCTGAGGATGTGTTTTGGAGTTTAAACTTTACTTTTGTACATACTCCTTTTTTATTTGAGTGTATTAGATTGACTTTCCAATTTTTCACTTTTCTCTCTCAAAGATTTTGGACCGTTTGTGGCTGTGTAAGCTGTCATTCTAGTCGTGTAACAGAACGTTTTCTTTAACCTTTGCGATTAAACATGTTGATCACAATTTTGTAGTTGTTTATTTTAAATGCACAGACAATTTTGTATATTGACTTATTAATTCGCTTCTAAAAGACAAAATTATTTGATAAGTTAAAAGCTCAACAACTGATTTGCATCACAAGTGGTAGCCTAGTGGTTAGGGCTCGATTCCCAAGACCGTTCGGCACCTCTGAGGTACCCTGAGCAAGGTACCGTCCCCACACACTGCTCCCCGGGCGCCGTGTTCCTGGCTGCCCCCT
>JBBPDB010000128.1:4126015-4150818 GCA_037974465.1 Brachypetersius altus
TTTCTGGAGGCAAATATCCCTGGAGTCAAATTGACCCCTGAGGGTGAAAAGTGCTAGTAAATTTGAGGAGAATAGGAGGGTTAATGTCCAATGTTTGCGATCACATTAATGACTGTACAGTGAATAAGAATTGCATTAATTTATTCTGTTGAGACGAGAACCACTTGTTCTTCTCACCTACAGAACTATGGTTGGGCATCTATAGAGGGGTAAATCAGGTGTGCTGCTCTTCCAGAGGGGATGACAATGCGATCAGAGACTTTGCCTCAGGGCTTGAGACCTTCTTCAACCTGCTCCCTCTAACAGACTGTGACATTAGCACAAAAAATGTCACTATTAACCATGGAGTTGTGCCTCACAGCATCAGTGATTAAGTGAAAAAAGCCAAGGTTACCACTGGGTTAGTGCACAAAGACTCCATTCTTTATGGCCATCGGCCTTTGTGTAAAATGATGTTACACTAATTTCCTGCTGCTAGATTACTCATTAGGCTCTTGGCATCTCTGAGAAGGACTGAAAGGGAGCTTGGATTGGCACCCACCATGTTTGTCCTTGAGGCATTTCCTGGGCTATGCTCCACATGGCAAGTCTTTAGGAGAAAAAGGATTTCAGTGCTGATCTGAGACCAGCAGACAGATGCATCTCAAGCAGGATGACATAAGGAGTGGGATCTTATAAAACTGATTCTAGATGAACACTGAGGGCTCACACTCTCTTGGAATCTGTCCCAAAGTCAGAGGGTTCATCCATGTTCAAAATTTACCACAATATATAATCATACATTCTCATTGTTGTGTGGACCACACAAGTGCAGATATAACATTTGAAAATAAACTCATTCATTCAAAATGGAATCAAAAAGCCTAAAAGTCTTCAGGGATGAAAGTCTAAATACACTTCTACTCTGAACAACTACAACTGCTTAAGCGGCATGCCACCAAAGTGGCCAGTAGCTGATGGGTGTTAACTTACAAAGTGCCTATATCAAATTTTGATATAATTTTATGAAATTATTATGTTATACTTATTTAACCATTAATACTAATCTTTTAATTATTTTTAGAAGTTGCAGTTAAACATTCTGTGGGTGCTGCAGCTCCCTTAGCAACAATGTCCCCAATATGAAAACTGCAAACGATATTTCTAAAACAAGAGTGTCAACACTATATTATGCATATGTTCATAATTAATATTATTCCCCCAGATAAATATGAAGATTGACAATTCTATCTATATTCTTTTAAATCAAGCCAGGCAGTATATCAATGTCTCAATCAGAAATCCTTGTCCTTTAGGTTGAGCAAAGCTTTAGTAAAAGATATAGAATAAGACCAAGGAAGATGGCTTGTATACATCTATTTCCCCCTTTTCGCCTGGTTCAGCATGCCTGCTGACAGCTGATTCCTCTGCACAATTCTCGGCCGAACATCTGGTCTTTGATGTTGTTGGGTGAGCACTGCTCCGCTGAGGGAAGAAGCAATCCCAGACAGTGCGGCTGGAATGGGCCTCTCCACTTTGATCTCCTCCATGCGTGAATGTTTGCAATTTTCCACTGTGGTCATTGCGTTGCTCTCAAACCCCAGCATTTATTTCTCACTGCGAGACCATTTACAGCGCTAAGTGTTGCTGCAGCTCAGCAGAGCAGGGGAAAACGAAAGTGGTAGGCAGGGGAAAAATAGGGAATATATAGGTTTAACCTCTGATACCTCATTATAGAAGACAGAGAAGTGAGCGGGCCAAGGCAGACACTCGTGTAAACATGTTGGAGACCGCGGTATCAAAGAGAAGAACCTTACCAGCTCACCAGTCACTTACTGCCAGAAGAGACGGAATCTTTGACATGGATGAGCCATTGGCCTCTAGTACGCATTTAAGTGCATGTTATTCATTATACATTATATTTTACATTATAAACCGAGTCTCTGGGGTGCGAGTCCAAGTTGAATCAAGTCTTGATCAAGTCTTTGGAGTCATGTTTCAAATCTCTAGGTATAGATGCGAGTGGAGTCTACAGTTTTTTAGTTAATGGAAGCCTTGGGAGAAGGGTCTAGTTTTGCATTAAGTCACAAACACCCAATACCCCATATTTGATATCCATGCAAGATAGAGTTTTTGACGTAGGATGTTATAATCAGTTCAGGAACCATTTATGTTTCAAGCCTAGCTCGAGCTACAGGATTTGAACCATATTAACCAGAGAAGTCGAGAACATGAGTGACCCCACATTTAATGACATTTTGGGTCCTTGGTCATTGGAAGACACCAAATTTCCCACACTACTTAAAATCTGCCCTGAATGAAACACCACACACTTTCAGATTATACTATTCAGACTCCCAAGCAGCAGTTCCAGTTCTTAAAACCTTTAGATATTTCTGAAAAACTACATCACAGGTGTTCTCATAAAGATACATGAATTTACATTCAAACATTCATGGTAGAAGACAGTGAGGCAATTGCTATGTTGGTGATGGGTGCTTTTTTGCATGTTTTACAGGAGACCTGACATACTATATACTATATTTACATATTGTCTATCATCGTTTTCTGCACTCCATCCACGACTTACCAGGCTCATAACTTCATAACTGTAGCCCCATCCCCTGGGATGGGAGATCAGACTGTAGATCAGAATGGTATCTCATGGTAACCATGGAATATTACCATTTAAGATCACCCTGATATCAGGAGACCTTTTGCAGATGACATAAGGGACACATCAGCCTCAAACCCCTCAAAAATCCTGTAATGTGGGCCAGACATTAGATTGTGTGTATATATGGGACATTTTCGGAGAACCTACCATGCATTAGAGTGTTACCTATGTCATAAGAATCAGCAATTGCATGTCAAGTCTCCCCAATTGGAATCTTCTCATCATGGCTCAGTGGCTTTGCTACTGAACCAGGGTCAAGGTTAACATGATCCGATTCATCGTGTTCCCATTCCCACTTTCTTTTCTTTGTTTTGATAAAGAAACCATGTCTGTCTCTCTCTGTGTCACTTATAAACACGCATCCAGTACAAGCATTATTACAGAGAACCTCTTTTCCAACTGGGACCTTTGAGACCATGATTTCAGGTGTAGGCCGATGCTCAGCTGTTGTGTACGTTATAAATGAAAGAAAATCGCACTTCAGACATCTAGGCCATTAAAATGTCCCCTCTGTCAAAGAGAGATACTCAAAACTTGCAAGCAAAGTGAAGCGAAGCATAAAATGGGCTAGAGGAAGACATAAAATGCAGGCTTACACAGGAAATGTGATATGAAGTACATGGAGTTCCACTTTTTAGCAAATGAAAGCACATTACAGTGTAGACCTCTCAGTCCTGCATTCATCAAATTG
Organism: Brachypetersius altus; assembly: GCA_037974465.1. NCBI lineage: Eukaryota > Metazoa > Chordata > Actinopteri > Characiformes > Alestidae > Brachypetersius > Brachypetersius altus. The sequence continues at coordinate 4,129,363 of JBBPDB010000128.1, forward strand.
GACCTTGTGTATTCACTGTGTGCAGGCTTCTCTCATTGGGAGCATATGGCCAGCCCTCACTGTGAGATCTGTGATGGGGCCTTGCTTGCTGCCACATGTAGCAGCTGGGTCCCCTCGGTAAATGTGTGATGGGCTCCTCTTGTGAGATGTGCCAGTCTTGCCTGTCGGCAAACCCCTAATACCTTGTGTGGATATATTTGGGGTTTTTTGTTCGTTTTTTGGCTTTTTTCCCGACCTGTCAATAACACAGATAACACAAGACAATGTGTGTATCGCTGTGCTATCATCATTCACAGCCCTTTTTAAAGAAAATCTTTTTATTACTATTTAATATTGCTATTTAACTATTGGTATTATCTCTTTTACAGACAAGACTGGATAGGACAAGCAGGAAGGGAACAAAAAAAAAATTATAATAATTTGGGGAGAAAGTCAAGAGATGGAGGGAGAGAGAAAGGACAAAAAGGAAAGGAAGGGAACGGAGCATAGAGGGTGGTTATATTTGTAAGCTCAACTCATCAGGTGTGTCTATGGCTGGCCCCTGGTCCTGAGGTGGCCTCACCAGCGAGGACATTGCATATATCCTTGAGAGATATTAGAGTCTGTGTTTTTTTTACCGTATTTCTTTGAGGGTCTTGGCGTATTTGAAATGCACTTACTGTAAGGGCCCTGATCCTTGTATGTGTTGCTAAAAGTATTGTAGTCTGTCTGAACCCTGTATGTTAATATGTGGACCTTTGCCCATCTGATCCCTGCCTGAATCCCGTGTGTATTTCTGTAAATGGTAATTTGCTCCATATCTGTTTTAGCTGCCTGTTTCCCTGTTTTTCATAATAAAACCAGATTCCTGCTGCACATGCAACTCTTTTACTGCACAACCCTATGTGACAGTCTTGATTTCTTAGTTTTCAGGATTTATATTTTGTAAAATTTAACTTAAATTAACAAAACATATAATTTGACTGAGCTTGATCAAACGTGCATATAACTGTATTGATTATTTATGAAAAAAGATCAATTTGCATTTAAACGTAAATAATATCTCTTTAATAGAAATATGCATGCTGCACGATAAAAGTTCTCTTCATAATCTATGTATCTCTATTATTTAGACAGTGGCATTTCAGACAGTTAGGTAAGACATGTGACCCAGTACAATTAGTGTTTTCTAAACAGGTAACCTAATGTAAACATTTAAATTAATTTTAGGTGCTAGTTGATGAAGTGGCATGCTTTAAGAGAATCAGTTTATCGCATACACAGGAATAAGTAATATTCATCGATTTAATCTGTCATAGGGCTGATTAGGGCTGAAGTCCAATCAGAAGTTGTTCTGGTGGTTTTTAGAGTTTTTTGGTTTTCTAACATCCCACAGTTGATTACCAGTATTAAGGCTCAACTGTACACCTGTAATTGCTCTAAACAGAGACAATTAAGAACACCATTAAGATTCCTATCAAATCTACCTGGCCCTGTCTTTTTGCTTCAGTTGGAACAGGCGCGTCTATTCCACCAAGCAGGTTAATAGTCTTTTGTCAGGTCGCTGACAGCCTGTTGCGCTTTCGTAATTTCCTCCATGCCGATTCTTTCTGAAATAGGATGGGTTTGGGTCAAGGACGGTGTGTGGGTGGCAGACAGAGTGAACCATTTTTCACCTCGGGGGGTGCGTGAAGCATGAAGGTTCAAAATGGACCACCAATTATCTTTAAGAGGAGGTGAGGAACAGCTGCTGGTAACTTCAATGGCTGAGCCATTTTTTTTTTCAGTCAGAAAAAAAATCAATATCTATTTTGGTTTTAATAAATAACATGTTTGATCAAAACAAATTACTTTTTGTTCAAGTACCATCTACTGTTTATGAGCCTGAATTTCAGGCAAAAAACAGGACGAGTGCGAGTTTGAGGTGGGGCTAATATTAAGAGAGAGAGGGGTTCGTTATTACAGTCATAAAAAAGCAGCAAATCAGTTTAAATGCATGTAAAGTCATGTTAATTAATGTTGTTAAAATCTTTTCAGATTGCAGCTATAGTGCATTACAGTAAACCCACACTTAGACGCGGATCAGCAGCTGCGATTCCAGTTTCACGCAGATTTTTTCTGAGGACCAGCCTAATCATTTTTCGCAGAACCCTTCCGCACATGTGCGGAAAAGGCACCTATCCTCTGCAGTTTTTGTGTTTTTGTGAAGACTGAGCCTCGTCCACCACGTCCCTTCGTCCTCATGCTGGGTTGCTAAGCACCACAGCCTAACATCAACCCTGCATAAGGATGAGGGGGCACGGCATGACTGGCTCCCAAGAGCCTTTGCAGCACAAATGTGGCCAGTTGGCCCAGTTATATGTGTTTTTGTGAGTGTTAGAGGGGGAGTAGATGTTGGTCAACTAATGACACATTAGTGAACTAATATGAGTTCATGTGTGTGTTTTGTGTGGTTGAGCCCGTCTTGCCGGTCAATCTTCTCCAGAGTGTTAGCTGCTGGAGTAGAGTGACGGGAGAGTTCAGAACTCTAGGTTGGAGATGGGGTTAGTACTTTTTGTGCAAAGTCTGTTCAAAGGCATAAAAGCCAAGAATAAATGGAAATTTGTGTGGAGAACGGTGCATTTTTGTATTTTTATCTCTCATGCTCGCCCCATTTCTTACAGTGTAGCACTGCTGAGGTTCAGTGTAAACTGTACGGATGTGCATTTTTCTTTACATTTTCTTCAAGGCAAATGAGTTTTGAGGGCATGTTTAGGGTTTATACATGCGGTTGCTCTTGGAATTTAACCCCCGTGAAAAGTTTCCCTCAAATCAGAAAAGTTATCACTAAAATCAGCAGCGCAACAGCAAAAATAAATAAATTAAAAAAAAATCAGCATCAGCCATTACACTCCAGGGTATATCCTCATACAACATTAGACTATCTCATGCTTGTGCCTAATGAGACATAGGATACACTGGCGAGCAAGGCTTAATTTTGCTGATGTGTTTGATTTTGGAGCCTTGATTTTGATTTTCTTTTAGTTTATTCATTTGTTAATGGGATTTGCACTTTAGGTCCAGATACTCATCACATGAAGTGACTGGGTGAAAACAAGCAGAATAAAATAACTGGACAGTGCAAGGCACATTTCATTTGAATCTCTTTAACTGCATTAAAATGTTACTTTTTATGCCACTCTAGGAAATGCCTCACTCTCTGCTGTGAGACTAAAGGTAAATCAAGTTCAGAGGAATGAAAAGGAACATGTATCCTTTCTGCTAAAAAAAAACACAAAAGAATGGAAGAGTCAAAGCACTTGCCCACATCTATAATTCACAATTTGTTATTCAATCCTAATTCTTTTCACCTGCAGGGCCTGGATTCATGCCCTCTGTGTCAAAGTCTGCTTACATGACCATGAAACTACTTTACTGTTCAAGACTATTTTTGCCTAATAATGCTGCTCAACTCCCCTCCTCTGCTCCCAAAAAGTAGTCACTGAATAAATTGTGCACCAGGTGTGCAGGATGCTTTCAACGTGCCCCATGATGTCTTGTAGATAGATGGGTCCATTTTAAACCAGCACTTTCCCACTTAAGAGTGCTGGGAATGGATGGGCTCTGATGAGTGGAGGTCCAAGACAGATGGCTGTACTAGGAATGTAGCACTGATCACTGCTGAGCCGATGACTGTACAACCCAAAGTCGGGTTTACCCGAGTGATTTATGCACCAAACAACTTTAAGCCTCCATAAATGTGGCATAAATGCATATCTGGGGCGGATATTACATGATATCCGACTATTCATTCCATGGTGAGCGTGCAGAGGCTCCAGCAGCTCGTACATTTTTCATATGGAACAACGTTTTCTTTCAGGGAATTCTCCACCTTACCTTCTCTCTGTCCAATAGTTCATTATTATGTAAACTAACGTTCAAACATTCACTACCCAGATGACTAACTGCCTTTATTTTATTCAGTAACTTCAATAAAGTGTGTATTTAAACGAGAGTGAAGAACTTCCAGATATTTTATTCAATATTTAAAATTTTTTATAAATGATCCAATGATAAATAGTTGACTGTTATTTATAAGTCACTTGCATGAAGTTTGGTCCAAACACCCTTTAAGAGTGGGGATCTTCAAATGCTGGACATTTCAAGAACTTCTTTGCCTGGATAATTGGTTCTTCTCTATGAATGGAGATTCAAGGTTCATGGCGTTTTTGTCAAATCTACAATTAAATTCTTACTTGATTGCTTCCCCACAGACAACAGACAACTGCCAACAGACACAATTAACATAATAATATGATAAATACAAGTGATAACTGTATGAGCTAGTAAGTGACAGCAATGGCAGCAATGTAATGTGCCACAGTGGGTAAAGTTTGGGGATTGATATACATGATAAAGAAATAAACAGCATTAGTACGAAACAAAGTGACAGTGCAGATTCTTGAGTACAGGAGAGATCAAATGCATGCAAATATGATGGTGTAAAATATGGCACTTATATTGCACATTCCTAAGAGTCCTGAGCCTCTTACCAGAGGTCAGAGAGGAGAAAAGTGCCAGTGAAGGGTGACTAAAATGCCTCATTATGCACACTGTCTTTCTGAGGCAGTGCATGGAGTAAACCTCATAAAAACTGATTGCTGAAAGTGGAGTATTGATGATGATCTGAGTAGTTTTTGCCATACCTCACAGAGCTTTCTTGTTCTTTGGGTCCAGCTGCTGTACCAGGATGTGAGGATGGACTTCCCAGCACACATGTAGCCTTTTTAATAGTTATGACCATGTGTTCTGTTCACTTACAACAAGGATTGCTCCAAGGAACATGAAGCTGCTGACTCTTTCTAAAGCATCTCATCTGAGGGAGATGGGTGAACGAACTGCATCCTTTTCCCACTCCATCAGGATCCTCGCCTCCTCTCCGCAAGCTGTTTCATCATTGTTGGTAATTAGGCCCACAATGGTGGCATCATCAGCAAACTTTATGAATGGAGCTGTATCAGACCACACAGTCCTGCATGAACAGGGAGTATCACAGCGGGCCCAGAATACTGGCCAGAAATGCAGGCTGGAGAAATCTGCACATGTTGAGTTCTATTGGTGCGGAAATCCAGCTGCACAGGGTAGTACTGAGTCCCAGACCTAGCAGCAATTGGATAGTATAATGATGTTAAGTTCCAAGACGCAATCCACTAATAACAGCCTGGTGTAGCAGTTTTTATTGTCAAGCTGGGCCAAGGTGGAGTGCAGTGTACGTGATAAGCCATCCTCAGTGGATCAGTTGGTCCAAGCTGAGATCTAAAGTGGGCACAGAACATGTTCAGTTCATTAGCAAGAGGTGCAACAGCAGCTGTGAATGCGTTCCGTAGTCCATCAAAGTTTGAATTCACTGCCATATCTGAGGCGCATCACACGGGTGGTTAAACTACGAAATGTGGTTGATGTTTTACTGGAGATCTTACTTCCATTTCTTGTTTGTGTGCTTGTCTGCACCATGCAGATTAAGCAGCACGGCGGCATGAGCTGACAGGCCAAGGATAAATGCACATAAGTTTAATTACTGCACAGGTGGCAGTTAGCAGAATTGAGAAAAGTACAAGGGATGACAGAAACAATACAATAAATATAGCACTGTATGTGAAAGCTATGTAAATCTGAGACCTTACACTAGTAGACAATACAGCGCCAACAATACAGTGCAGTACAGTGAAGTTGGAAAGAGGTGTAAACCACATGTTTAATATTGCCCAAGAGTAAAGTGTGAAAGGGATGTAAAACTTTCAGAATGAATAATACTGTACCATCCATAAATAAGAGACAGTTAACAGCAACGGTGTCAACGGTAGCTTATTAAATCGAGTAACGAGGTCTAAATGTGCAGTAAACAGAGATAATGTGCAGGTGCTATTGAAAGTCCGTGGTAGAATATGAGAGGTATTTAAAGTATAGCTGGCCCGACTAATATCACCTGAAATAAACGAATGGTGCCTCAGGGTTTGCATGGACAGTTCATACAAAGCGCAGTGTGTGTCTCTGTGCGGAGGGATGTAAACCATGCGTTATGAGCACAATAGAGAATTCTCTGGACAGGTAGAATGGTCTGCACCTGATCAATAAATACTCAAGATTTTATCACGGTGGTAAAAAACCCTCTAGCTGGACTACATGGTCAGGCTTGCTTGAGCGTGGTCAGGAGTGGTTGGGCAAGGTCGTGCCTTGCTACAAAGGTAGCAACACTTACTGTTGCGTCTTGTCAAAATGTTTTGCCTACTCATATTTTACTGTTAGCGCCCTTGTTTCGTTTTGTTTTTTCGTTTTTTGGGGACTCCTATTTTGAAATCTTGAGAACCACCAGCCGTGAATTTGTTTCTTCTGTGTTTCAGCTGGCCGTAGCGACTCAGAGAAATAATGCTTGTGTTGTGATTGGGGCTGTTCTGGCCATATTGCCTTTTGTTTTGAGTTTTGAAAATAAAGAGAGAAAATGGAAGTCTATGACTGCACCTGTTATCTGTGCCTGGAGAAAGAGGGGAAACAGGACACTTTCTGTGGACCATTTAAATACTGAATATTAACTTCAGGGTCCAGGTTCTGAGTGTTTCATGTGTTTCATATACAGGCGTAGATGGGCAGAGCTAAGCTGAATAAAGGAATTTGTTTCCATTACATCATGAATTCCAATTTTTTGAAAGTCCCTCAATCATCAACTGGACACATTTAAAATCCCATTGCTATTTACAGCTTCCTACGAATTAGAATCAGAATTAAAAACTTTACTGATCATGGAGGAAATTGATAATGCTACTACTCATACAAAGGCCCATATACAATTCTGATTTAAAATAAAATGTAAATAAAATAGTCAAAAATGATGGTTGTAGAGTAGCAAAATAATTTTTGTACATGCACTTGCAACCAGACTGTATTTGTATGATTGACAGCAGAGATTCTGAATAGCCATCCTTGGTTTCCCATCTTCACCTTCACTCCCCTTCCATATTCCCTTCTCCATATATATTCCCTCCTAGCACACCGTCACCATGAACTTTTTTTTTAGGGCTTGCTGTGAGTTAAATGCATCCTGTGGCTTCAGACATAAACATCATCACTCATAAGCTGAATGCCCTTTGATTAGATCAACCTTTTACTTCTGAAGACACTTTGCATGGATACAGTGGCTATAATCACAGTGGACTTCTACTGAAAATAGCTTTCTATTACGCACTCAGCTGAGGACAGTGCAATCGATTAGACGCCGCAGGACACAGATAGGAAAATGATCTGAGAAAAAAGAAAGCAAAGGAGATAAATTATTGTAAAACGCAAAGGATCAATGAGGACTATTCTGCACATCAATTTTCCGTGGAAACTGATAGAAGGCTGAGGCTTGTAATCAGTCAGAAGCTGTCAAAACATCTTCACAGTTTCAAAGCAATTACAAAACTGGTTTTGATCTGTGACATTTAAAGAATCTGTGGGTTTGTCTCTGTTATTTGTGTTATTGCTGTTGATGCCTGTGGTTGCTATGGCTGTGTGGAGCCCTGTGCTATATGTTCTGAGTTCACAAGATGGCTGAGAATTTGCTGTTCATCTGGCAGGGTGGATAGAGATTCACCACCAGCTCGAGTCTACAAGCATGTTTCTTCGTCTGAATTCCAGGTAGCCTACACTGGTTCTCCATTTGTTCGCTCTCGGAACGGAGCAGCCATTTGGCGTTTGGTTTCACCGCACCTGAGCACCACAGGCTTGCAACGGGGCTTTGGGTATTATTTTAGTTTATTTTGCCGGCACAGGACTTTTCACGTATAACTAATGAGTCCACTGATGTTTTGAATTTGTTGTATAGTAAAAATGACACTCCTGTTTTATTTGACCTATTTGGAGTTATTAAAGGATGACAACCTTCAGTGAGAGGTGTGCATTTTTACTCCTCATCAATATACGGAGAGTGAAGTATTAGAGTGAAGTATTTCCACACATGCGATGTGTGACTGTCTTCTCTGGTGCCAAGTATCTCATTCCCCTCTGCATGTCAACATTACTGACTTTTTTATGAAGGGACTATGAAAACTGGTTAAACCTAGGAATGCATGTCAGCATAAGCCAATCAGAGCATATTATAAATATCAATCTGACCATCAAATAATGTCAGTTTAAGGATTCTCTCCATAACCTCTACATTATGTGGAGCTTTGTTAAACTTTAAAAGGATTTTTACACTCACAACACGTTTAGAAAGATGCTAATAGTAAGAACCATCTGCTGAAATTCTGTAGGGATACAAAAATGGTTTATCTATATCAGGGGTTGGCAAACCGCAGCTCTGAAGTCGCATGTGGCTCTTTCAACCTTACGTGGCTTTTGAAAATAGTAATTTAACGCTAGAATGGCAGCTAACTGGCTATACCTATAACTGCTGTGTGTGTCAACTGATGCTTCCTGATATGATGCTGCTGCAGTATCTTTGGGCATTTTGTCCTGCAGCCTGCCGGCATGCATCCACACAAGCTGCAGCCAGCAGACACAGCAAGTGTCCATTGGACTTTGGACCCAGAGCCCGTCTGTCACGGCCTGGTCAGCGGCGGGGGTTAGCCACTGCTTTTTTGTTTGGGTGTTTATTGGGTTTTCTGTTCATCACGTTGATTGTTTATTCCTGTTCTGTTCTCCCAGTGTCATGTGTCTGTTCCCCATGTGATTTGAGTTTCCACCTGTTTCGTGTTCATGCTTGTGTCACATGGTTTTGAGTTGCCACCTGTGACCTGTCTCATCCCCATTAGGTTTTGTATTTAGGTCTGTTTGTGTGTCACCCTCATTGTCTGTCCATCGTCCTTCGTGAGCTTGATGTTTGCCGTGTTCCTGTACCCCGTTTCTGTTGTGGCCCGCGTGCCTGTTTTTCTTATTCCTGGTTTATGAATAAACGCACTTAAGCATGAAGCCTCAGTATCCAGCCTGCTTGTTCCAGGACAGCTCTCGGTCGTGGGGGATTAGCCCCCTCGACCGTGACAGAAACACTGATATCGTGATACAGTTTTCAGCCATATTGCCCAGCCCTATGCATACATACATATATTCTGTCCCCGAATATTAATTACCAAATAAACGAGAGCCGTTCATTACATAAGGAAACGAGGCGAAAGCTGCAGGCGGGCTGGGTATCCCAGGGCCGGTGTCATGGATAGCATTAACAGCCAAATGAATGAAGACACGTTAATCTGTGTAAGCCAAATGAACTCTGACCTGCTAAAAGCCTTAGCCATTCAGCTTTCTCTTTCTGTTGATCGCATGACCGCCAATGACACCTCCAGTGTTTATTCTCATGTACTGCCTTGAATAGAAAGAGCGCTGACCTTCCGCAGGTGAGCGTTGTTGTGTCAGAGTGTGGACTGTGGTGCTGCATGCCATAACCGTGAAACAGGAATCGGCTGACCATCACGGCCATACAATACAATCAGCCATGGGAACACCATGGGAAAAGACACAGAGATGGAGAGGGAAATGTGGAGATGGAGAGCACTGACAGCTGTGCAGACCCTAATTGAATCCCGTGGCAGCTGTCGGCTCAGTGGAGGCCTACATCAGGTATTTGCGTTCACCCCGGTGAGCTGTCACTCACTCGTTTCTCCCCTCAACAGTGGGCCCGCTACCCGCTGGCCCACTCTCACCTCGTTTTATGAAAGCAGGAACACTACCACTACTCCTAAAGCAGCAGATATAGAGGTCCATGAAGGCAAAAGACCAGTACCCTGTCCACTCCTGCCGCCGTCAGGGTGACCCATCAGAAACTGAAATTACTGCTATAACTGATTATTGACTATTATTACTGGATATAACTGACTGAATTGCTAATTACTGTTACCTAATTGCTACAGTTATTTTGTTATTCTGTTTGCACTATTACTACTGTTTTGTCCCTCTAACTGTTTATTGTCTTTATTCCTTTTGTTGTACTGAGCATGACAAAAACAAATAAAGTTAATAAATAAGGGATAAATAAAGTTTCTTTCTTATCTTCTTATTTCATCTAATCTCTTGACAACTATTAGTATACAAAATCATTTTTTATTATTAATGATTCTATTACTATTGCGTAATTATTGATCTATTTATAATCTATTACCATTTAACGCATCATGCATTTAAATTCATTTTCAATATTAATTAAGTCAATATTATTAATTAGTCATTGATTAATACAGGATATCTATTAATATTGACTAATATTGACTGTATATCTATTGATTGTAACAATTACTTCCATAATTTACTTCCATAATTCCATAATTTGTTCACTATTACTATTAGTGATCAAATACAATTGCTACTCTTTGTATTATTTCTGTGTTTGATGAACTGAAAAAAATAATCATAAGTGGCTAAACAATTATATAATTATGCCTGATGATGCATTCTCTCACATTCCAAGTTCTGTCTGAGAGGAGCCATGAGTCGAACATCAGTGGTAAGGAGGGACTAATTTTCCAATTAATGATTATTTTGTTTTGTTTGGAGTCGCAGTCAGTCTACAGTCACAGCTTGAAGCACAGTCTGCTGTTGTTGTCCCGGGAGATGAGGGAAGGGTGAAGTGCATGACGCAAAACTTATGCAGACAGGAACTGTCACAATCTTCGTCCCACTGACTTGAACTGGCATCCGCTCTCTTGGTGTCCCTTTTGTACAGTTTATGTTCAAATCTGTGAGACATGCGATGCCACATTGCACCACTGTGCATCCACTGTGTGGATTATCAGAATCAGCTTTTTTTTTCTTCAGAATCAATTATAGATATTATAATATTATTAATATTATAGAACATTTAAGAAATACATGCTTTATGTAAGACCCATTAACATGCCTACTTTTTTGTAGAAAACCATCATTCAATAATAGTTGCTGTGACACCATGGGCCATGGACTAGGGCTGGGCGATTTGGCCTAAAATCAGAATCTCGATTAATTGAACATTTTAACTCTATTACAATTAATGAACGATTATTTTTAGTTATTTATTTATTTGTTTGCCCTCATAGTTCACTAAAAAGTTGCTCAGTTGTCTTTAAGCTCTCCATGCTCGACATGTCAGCGGAATAGCATGACATAATGGAGCGGGGTCACGTGACTCCACACGCGGTAGTGTTTTTAAAGGGAATGTAATCGAAATAATCGAACTGGAAAAATTTGATTGATTATAGGTTCTGAATGTCGATTTCGATTAATTTTCGATTAATCGCCCAGCCCTACCATGGACTCCACCAGCTGAAGCTGTCTAACCCATGGCAATGTTTCTCCAGTTTAAACAGATTCAGCTGCATCTGATAATCCTAAAGAAATTCAGTGAGTATTTCTATAATGATGGCCTCTAAGTGTGTGCTAGAGAGAGTACACGGTGCTTCCCTCTGCAATGTGTACTGTCAGACAGCTACTGCTGAAATTAATTGAACTGAATTGAATTATTAATTCATGCTGTCTCCAGGTATATTTATATCCAAATAACAGGTCCCTGCTCGGTATCACGCTAGCCAGCGTCCCAGATCTGGGCTACACTAGCCTCAAGCCATTTTTATACAGCTCAGGCTAGCAGTATGTGCAGTTTGGCTTTATTGTAACAGAGCAGATCCTTGGTCAGCTGTCATATATTTCTAATGTGCCCATAATTGCCATCTAATGTGGTCATTACAGAGTGAGTCAGGAAAACTCAGACAACTTAGAGGTCTCCAGAGCAGCACTACATGGGGTAAAGCTGGAAAATGTTCCAGTATAAAAGATGACATTCATAAACCTGAATGCCAAGTGTGATTGGGCCCACGTGATTTCGGTTGTATGAGTCAGCAAAGATCTTAGGGGAGCGAAGAATGAAATTCATGAAGGAAAATTTGTGTCTCTACCTTGCTGACTGCTGCAGATATGAATGATCTTCTGCTGTGCTGAAGGGAAATGCACCAACTGATACTTATTCTTAATACGGTGTGAGTCATGCAGGAGTGAAAAAAAACCATTTGTTTTAATAAAAACAAATCTCTAAATGGTAGAAAGATGAGGTACGTATAAACTCACTCATATATCATGATCATGAATGATGCACATCATAAAACTACAATTTTATATAAATAAGAACATCTCTTTCCTAATTATTGAATACAGGCTGACCATAAAATGCAGAATCTGTGCCGGTACGATGAAATCTGTTCCCTGTCTAAAACACCTGTCTTTCTAAAAAAAAAGATATTCATTGAGACAAGCTGTTAAATAACCTCACATCACCAGTGAAAGCTTCACTAATAAACTGCTTCTGCTTCTGCTGAGTCACATCTACAAACTCATGGCACACTTTAGTCCAACCACACTGACAGCAGAGAAAGTAATTTGACATGGATGCAAATTAAAGGGGTCTAAAATACTTGCCGTTTCCCCACTGACTGGCAGGCTTTGAGCACTGCGAGAGGTGTGACAGTGGCCTCCTTCAGGGCCTTTCTGAATTATTAAAGCTTCTGTGTGGTTCTGCCAGGTCTCTGGCGTCTAAAGGTGAAGCTGCAGCTGCCTGACATGTGCATTGATGTGATAATCGAAGAGCACAGAATCGTCCTCCTGCGTTGCCGGTGCCCTTGCCCGCGCAAGTAGATGCTTGAGAAAGCAGAAAATGTGGACAGACGGAAAAAGACAAGAAAGAGCGCTGACTCACTTTCTGTCCGTATGGTCCAGGCCGCTCAGCTTGACCCCTTCGATGGCCTCGTTGCGCTGGCCACAAGTGTTTCCATAGCTGTCATATCCAAAAACCAGCCGCGCTGCACCCCCTGTCACTATGGTGTACCCACAGATAGCACCCTGAAAGAAGCATCAAGGACAGCAAGCACAAATCAGACGAATCAAAATCTATGCATGTAATGCATATATATGTGTGTGTGTGTGTGTGTGTGTGTGTGTGTGTGTGTGTGTGTGTGTATTAGGGCTGTCAGTAGATTAAAAAATAAAATATTTAATCGCGATTAATCTCATGTTTGCCATAGATTATTCGCACCTAAGCATACTGTTTATAATACTGCTATCAACATAGGAGTAGACAAATATGTTTGCTTTGTGCAGATATATGTTTATTAAAACAATAATCATAATCACATATACATATACACATATATACTAAGGCTGGGCAACAATTACAATTTTAATCGCGATTAATCACATGGATTTATGCGATTACTCACATAGTTATATGTAAAATTAAATAATGAATTGAAAATTATTGTATTGTGCACCTCTCTTTTTTAAGTGCTGCTATATGAACAAAAGTGGAATAACATTTGGTTTGCAAACACTTTATACAAATAAGGGGCTTTTTAACAGCAGTGTTCCCTTTAACACAGTCACACAGCAACGGTTATAAAACCAAAGTTATTTGCTACTGCAGGGTGTTCACGTTTTATTTAGCCTGTTATTGAAAAACAAGTTCCCCTCAGAGTCCACAGCATGGGGGCGTAACCATTATAGCAGCTGCAAAGAGGGACCAACTCTATATGAAAGTCTCTGTATCTGAATGCAGTGTTATTAGAATCACATTAGGTGTAATAGACAGGCGTCTTATATGGACAAAAGTAATGGGATCCTTGTACTGGTTTTCGTGGCTGTCAGGCGTCCCATTACTTTTGTCCTTATGAAATAGCTCAACGCTTGCATTACTTCGGTGAAAGCACCAAACTTTAAATAAAAGCATTTTTAAAAACCTGTGTTAACATGCATTTAAGTAAATTATATACACATATCTACAGATACACTACCAGTCAAGAGTTTGGACATTCAATGCTTTTTCTTTGTTTATCTTATTTTCTACATGTAGATTAATACTGAAAACAAACAAAATGATGATAGAACAAGTGGAATTATGCAGCAAACAAAAAAAAGTTTGTTTAGTAATCAGGTAATGATTACCTAGTTTTTGGGCTGTTTACTTAATTAAGTGGTTCTTGCTGTAATGTGGAGTAGAACCATACTGGAATAAGATCACTGTGTACCCGCCCTACCATCCCAACTGATGACCCCAAATACATTAAGAAGGCAAGAAATTCCATCAATGTAGGCAATAATAAAAAGAAAGGAAATCGTTGGTGTGTCCAAACTTTTGACTGGTAGTGTATATACATACATAAAAATATTGATATTGTACATCAATGCAATATATATTGTACGTTGTATGTTGTGTACAAAAATATAAAATGTGTATTATCTCAACACTCACTTGCAGTATTCTTAGCCATTATGGGACATATTACATGGAAACACATTGGACAGACATTTACGAGGATTTATGCCTGAAATCAATGCTGTCACAAACGACAATATAGGCAATAGAGGTAAGCCTCCAACGACCATTGGAATATATTATAACTTAAATGAGATGTTCGTTCTACGACGGTGGTAGAAAGAGTGGTAAACACATCACATTGAGTAAGAGATGCTTTCAGCTTGCACACCAGTAATGATTCTGTAGAGAATGCAGAGCGAGATGATGTGGAATGTATTCTAAAGTGATGAATAAATAATACGTATGTACTTACACAGGGTTGAGAACAAAGTATGTATAAATTCAGAATAAAAGATCTAATGTGGTCTATCTCTAATTCTTAAAAGTTCCTGTATGTATCCTTAACACCAATGTAACATATAATATAAAGTTGCATGTCGTATTATATAGCCATCATTCTTCTTTTGTACTGTCCACTTGCTGCCATAGCAATGCAAATGTTCCACTTGTGGGACTAATGAGTTTTTTCTTATCTTATCTTGTACTATCTTATCTATTTACTTGTAACACTTGTGTTTCTAAACACAGAGCCATAGCACCACTGTATAATACAATATGAAGATGCAAGACATTATATTGTTATCATTATATATTTACTTGTAAGAGCCACAGCACCACTGCGTAAGACAATACAAAATTCCATATCATTATCTTTACCCATGTACTCGTAAGACTTGTGTTTCTGAGTCAGCTGGCAGTGTTGTCCAGCACTTCCACTTGAGGGTCTATAGTGAGCCCCCACCCCACTCCACCCCCACACCCCCAGAGCCAGTGCATGTCCAGCTTACCATGCCCACGCAGAAGAGCGTGAAGAGCAGAAACCACGGCAAATCCGTACAGCTTCGGTCCTCCAGGGGTTTCCATTCTCGTTTTGCCCTCTAAAACGCAAAAATGCAGTGTCATCCGAGTCAGGTGTTCTCACTTTAGTACGGGTTACTTTCTCATCATATCTACTTCCAGCAGCCTGGACAGGCTTTTATTATCCCTGATATACGGCAATAAAATCCATAGCTATTTGTATTGTGTGCAGTCATAAACCATCAAGGCTGCGTCCCAATATGCACACTAGTACACTATAAAGGTGTGCAAAAATGATAGCACACAACCATCAGAAATGCATTTCAGTGAAGCATATAGGTGTGATTTGGGACGCGCCTCACATATTACTAACGGAACTAAGGGTGCACTTTATGTATAAAAACGTATAGTTTCACACAACCTGACGCGCGTGTGTGTCATGAAGTGAACACGTATGCTCTATCCCTAAGGGCTTGGTGTGGATAAGAGATCCCAGTGCAAATCCCCCCTGCTGCCTTTGCACGCTTTAGCCTGGGTTTGTGCAAAGCTAGCTCGGTGCACCGCACAAAAAAAAATAAAAAACACAACACAACAACACAACTGCCAGAGTTGTAATGCAACCGAGACCAAAACACCGTATGCATCAATGTGCCAAGCCAGATGGAGCATAAACAACATAAACAAAGGGATTATACATTTGACAGCAGCATTGTAAAGAGCTCGGCCCCGACTGCAAACGACAACAACAATATTTTGTGCTTTTTTGTGCTTTATTCTAGTCTATTCTAGGCAACGACTCGCGCGTCTTACCTCCGTGCTGCCGCAGCATCCCATTGCAGGCAAGAGGTTAAGAAAAATGAACTGCTACACCAGGAGAGGATACAAAAAAACAATAAGACCAACTTGCAGGGAGTGTGAGGTTGTTTTGTTTCTTTTTTCTTCCCTGCATGAATCGCGAGCCCCGCACTAGGACGAGATCTCCATCAGACCGCGCGCGCCAGGGGGGTCCCCCGTGATCGCCACATACTAAACGGAGGGTCTCCTCGCTCCGTGGGAGAAAAAGAGGGGATTATTACTTTAGGGCTTTATGGCGCTGCACTTCCTGGAGCATCCGAGTAGCTGTAGCCGGAAAAGGAACGGGCTGAGTCTCCCTCCTCCTCCTTCTCCTCCTCCTCCTCATCCTCCACTCACAGAATGGTGGGACACTGGAGGGACCGCCAATTTTGAAATTGCTACACGAAAGCGAGTGACCTGCTAAAACCCCCTCCTCTTCACTCCATTCAGTGTTTCAGCGCGACCTAGACCCCTCGTTTAATACCGTGTTATGTTTTTTGTATAATGTCGTATTTGTTGTCTCTAGTTCATGCTGCCAGCCGTTTTTTAAGTTGTAGTTTTCACAAGTGAGCGACTTCACTATCGTGAGCGTAGAGGGAGAGCGGCCAAAACTACCATTCCCATGATGCATCACGCAGCACTGAATACTGTTGGTTGCTGACCCTTTTTTATGTTCTTAGATTTTTTTTCTTCTGTATTGCACTGCGATTACACTTCAGATGAGGGTAATGTTTATATATTTTAATTAATCACATTGATAGATTGGCAGATAGGGATAATTAAAATATATAAATACATGTTATTAAATACATTGTTTTTAATATATGTTACAAATTATTCTCATGACCTCATAACATCATAACCTTTAAGATGTTCTATATTACTCGGCGATTAATCTGTATCTGGTGGTAATCAAATTATTATTGTATGGTATAGTGTTATTGTATATCTACAACAAAAATTGGTTTAAATCGACATCGACCATCAGCATTATCACTAACATCATCATTAACACACACACACACACACACACACATACCATTCTGGACGTTCACACGATATATTTTGATTTTTTTTGTTAATGAAGCAGATGTCTTACAGGTGTGTTTTAGCCAACCCACCTGCCTTCACACCTAGTTTAGGAACCTTAAACCACGCTATTATTGTTTCCACAATTCCATACAACTAGAAGAACAACCAACAGAGACAATAAACCAGCTGTGGTTAAGATTTTACAGCCCTGCTCTGATTTAAAGCTCCCCAGTGTGTCCCTCACTGCACGACTTGCAACTTATCTGTATCTCCGTGATTCATGAAAGTGGTTAATCCACCTTTCTCCACCTGGACCTCGGCTGATAGCTGGATGTGGACCTTCTCTGATCGCTCATCTTCCCCGGAGTGCTGCATTAGACCAGCTGCCCAGCCGAGGCACAGAACAGAGCCATTGTTCTATTGTTGCCTGCTGTACCAGGGAGAGGGTGGGCGTTGGGGAGAGAGACTGTGTGTGTGTGTGTGTGTGTGTGGGTGTGTGTGTGTGTGTATGAGTGAGAGAGGGAGATACTGGCACATGAATAGAGCCCACCCCAATTTACTCTACTGTAAACAGCTGTAGTAAACAAACTGTGCGCCTGGTTGGAGGTGTCAAGTGTCTGTGTTTCCACTAGAGGGCAGTCACCAGCAACAGATCAACCCTCAGCGCACTGACCTCATGGATCTGATTTTTAAAATGTAAAGCGAACATAGCACACAGTGTGAACAATTTGCATTTTTTTTTTCTCTGCATCTAACCCTCTTAGCAATGAATGGGGACTGTACCTTGCTCATAGGGCACCTCAGGGGAGCCACTGGTGGCCTTGGGTTCGAACCCAAAGCTTCCAGGGGCAACTTTTTAACTTCTCTTAAAGTATGCCTATGAACTGTTATTGGGAGTGAAAGTAACATCACCAAAGCCTGATGCAAGATGGAACACATCACTTGGTAATAATTATTTTCATTATACTTGGAAAAATTTGTACACAAGTCAAGTCAAGCAGGTTTATTGTCATTTCAGCCATATACACAGTGAAAAGAAACAACGTTCCTCCAGGACCACAGAACAACTCAAGAACAGAAACACCACAAGTGCAGACAGGACAAATAAGAGCTGAGAAAAATACAAGAGCAACAAAACAACAGGACAGGACGCCATCTTATCCAGTAGGCTACATAAGAACAGGTTCCTGAAAACACAATCAAACTTCTACATTTTTCACAAGAAACTGCGTTATGTTGTTTCAGTTTTAGGGAAGAAAAATTGCTTCTATGGTCTACTCCCCTTGCTTTTATTTATTCATTTATTTGTATGTTTTTGTAATTATTTTGTTTGTTTTGACTATTTTATTTATGTAATGATTTTGTTTATTGTTTTTATTTGTTACTTTCTTTAAAGATTGTCTGTTACTTTAAAGATTGTCTGTTGTTAGGATAAGAAATGTTCAGAGCTGCATCATGACATTTAATTAATATAAACTGAAATAATATGACTTAATTTCCCATGCATTGCCCCATCGAACGCCTTGGTACACCTACCTACAGACACAATGAACTGCCTGGAGAAAATCCTCTTTATTAATAAATAAAACCATTTAATGAAAGTGTCTGGTACATTCTTACACACTTTGTTCTGCTTCATGAGGTACTGATTAATGTTTACCTGAATCAAATCTTATATAATGAGGAAAAGTGTAAAACACTGCTGTGTTATAATTGCCATTTTGTTTAAAAGTGAACGTAAGTGTCACGGTTCGGTCAGCGGCCGGTAGAGGCCGCTGCTTTTCTGTTTTTTGGTTCTGGTTTTGTTCATGTTTTTGGGGCTTTTATTTTGATTTCCTGTTCCGTTCATGTGTCACATGTTTTTGGTTGTCACCTGTTTTGCGTTCATGCACTGATTATGTTTAGTATTTAAGTTCTGGGTGTCCCACAGACCGTCTGTCCATCGCCTCACACTCCCTTAGATGGTCCTCCTGTTCCTGTTCTCCCTTATCCGGTTCCTGTTTCTGACGGCCCTTGTGCCTGGTTTTTGTTTCAGTGTTTTTTCAGTTTTTTAAATAAAGTACTTCAGTATGAATCCCTGGTCTGCATTTTGGGCCGTGACCGAGGTATCTCAAGGCTGAGGGCTAGCCCCTCCAGCCGTGACAGTAAGATTCGTTTTCTTTGAATTCTTCAAGTTCTGCAAGTAGTGAACTTTTTTATTTCCTATAAAACGATGCTTTAAAGAATAATATTTCTATTTGGAAATCAGGAGAAATTTTGTCAGCAGTTTTTAAAAAGGAAGACAAAGCTGATCAGTTCAATAATTACACCTTTAAAAGATAAACTGAACATGTTTGCAGTGGGCTCTAATTTTTTCCAGAGCTGTAACGTTATACCCATAACACAAATAAAAATTACATGGAGAAAATGCCAGTGCCATTACAGCATAGTTGGAAAGTCGAGGATCAACAGGTTGCATGTCTTGACAAAGCTGCAGACTGAACATGACGCTGCAGAAAACAGAGCAAGAGAAAAGCAAACATTCTTGTTGACTGAGAGTGAAATGAATCAAAAAATTAAGTGAATAGTCTTCATATAAAACTAGCTATGTGCTTCCCACCGTCTTTTCTAAGCGGTTGATTGTACACACCATTCTAGAGAAAATGAGTCAGAACTGTTCGCTACAGTTGGAGAAAACAGACATCTGGAGCATTTAATGCCTCTGTAAGCTCGCTGGTTTCCTGATGCCTGAACTATTGTTTCATGATCATTTCAAAAAAGCTTGGACGAACATATGAAAGGGTTGATGAAGTTTTTATACTATTACACCATTTTCAACAGTATTGATAAATTGTTTTGCATATTGATTGTTTTGCATATATTTGAATGGTACACCCTTTGAACCACTTTTGTAAATATTCTCTACTGGCATCATGTGACTTAACTTTGGTTTACTTTTGCTTCACTTGGTGAATGGGTTAAATGCAGAGGTTGAATTTCGTGCTGTTCACACTGTGTGCAGTGGTGTGTTCACGTATGACCGAATGATCACTTTCACTTTATGCAGAATTCAGAAATTCTCTTTAAAAATCTGTTTTCTGTCGGTCCATGTTTTTATGCTGTGCCACTAATTCTGTTACATCAACTAACAAATGCCCATGCTGAATTACATTCTGTGGATTTCTGTGGGGGGATCTGGGATCAACCCACCTACCCACCCAGAGAGAGCAAAGCCAGTCGTGTTATCAACTCCCGGAAATAGATGGCTGTGGTATTCCAGTGATGGAGCCACTTGGGAGCCTTTTTTTCAAAACTGTTACACCCAGCGGCTGTGATAAAGGCCCTTTTCTAAACAGCTTAATGGAAAACACTGAAAAGGCATTAACACAAACCTGTATTTCCTCACATCTGAACAATGTATTTGAAACACACTGTAAAAATAGGCTTTTATCAAATGTCATGCAAAACATGTGACCGTCGGCAGTAGTTACACAGCAGTGCAGTCTGCAGATGTATGTTTAAGGGTGTGTGATCTGTAGAGAGGCTGTTTACCTTTTTCTTAAGCAACAACTTTCCTTCCTTGGATCCCATGACTCGACCTTTTACCCAAAACCTGGTGATTCATCGTAGTTTTAAAAGCTCAGCAGTCTTTTGGTTCAAGAGCAAGTGTTGTTGTTTCGCACACATACCCTCAGTCTGTGCATCGGACAAGGCCTGAGAGCAAGAGCTTGGAGTGCTTGAAGAATTTCAACGTATGCAAAAAAGCAACAGTATGAATGGCATTCTCCAGCATATTGTTAAAATATAGTTCCAAATATGTTTATAAAATATTCTCATATAATTTATATGAGACAGACTTGTCTTGGTTGGTTTGGGTTAATGGGAAAGTTTTCTCTGAACTACTATGATATTAAACACTTCATTGAAGAGGCTTCTACAGAAATTGCATGGCATTAATCTATGAACCTTCCTCTGGAAACATGCTGCCACACACTGTTCTCTGTGGTCTGGCTTTCCTTTTCCTTTCCAGCCAGAAGCAGTGGGTACAGTATTACTCTCCCCCAGGACAAACTCGGCAGAGAACAGAGAATGACCCACTTCCTCCGGACACACGATACGTCACGTTCACTCTTTCAGAGATTTCTAGAGGCTCACAGGCATCACAACCTCTTCTAAAGCGAAACTCCGGTCCATGCCACAGTTTATTCAATACAAAATTCTGAAGAGTCAGAACAACTATTTATTCAAAGGAGAAGAAAGAAACCTTCCTGACTTTAAGCCAAAGTCGAATTGTCGCTACAGATCTGAGTGAGGAACAAAACACATTTTCTCCAGGACAAAGGGGTGTATTTAACTATACACAATATACCAGTGGTTTCTATAATGCGGGCCAAATATTCACTATACCAGTTATTTGCAAAAATATTTGGCTCAAGATCTAGATATTGTCATGTTATCAGGGTCAGTTAAAGTTATACTGCCCTCCATAATTATTGGCACCCCCGGTTAAGATGTGTTCTTTAGCTTCTAATAAATTCAGTTTTGTTCTA
>JBBPDB010000128.1:4150918-4166798 GCA_037974465.1 Brachypetersius altus
GCCTCGTGTTTCCTGTAATGTCCCAGTGTATTTAAACCTGTGTCTGTCTGTGTATCCTCGTGTCTCCATCGCCTCACATATGCCTTGTGTAAGCCTTGCCTTTTGTGTAGTGCCTGTTTCTGTTTCATTTCTGTTTTGGTGAATAAACCCCAGAACCAGCATGCCTTGCCTGCCTGTCCCGTGTCCTTTCCACAACCAGAGGTATATCAGAGTGTGGGCCCAGCAGCCCGCACTCTGACAGTTGCTGGATGAAACAAAGCAACAGGCTACAAATGGGCCATGAACACCCAAACCCCCCCCCCCCAAAAAAACAAACAAACCTTGCAAAACTCAGAAAAAGCACTGGAGTACAAAACTGAAGGATCAATTATATTGAATTCCCGCCTCAGCCATAGCAAAGGCCACAGCAATAACAGCACAATGAAATACTCATATGTCAACCGTGCTGAAAGATACATTCTGCTACTGTCTGTGTATTACCATTACAGAGTTAGTCACAGTAAACATAACATTGCTAAATATCCCCCAGTGGGATTTACTGGAACTAACACAGCAACTGCTGGACCGGCCAGAGTCCAGTGCGTGCCAAGGCTGTCATCTGCTTTCCACTGTTTCTTCATTCTGTACTGTTTTTCGTCATTAAAAAGGTGGGATCAGAACTTCCTCCGCCGACAGAAGAGGCTCTTCAACATCTGGACACAAGCAAAAGCGGTGCGGTTAGTTGTGACATCATCCCATAACCACTTCCCTCCACTGCCAATCATGGGTTACCCGAGGTCAAATGCAGTCTGTAAAGTCGCAACGATTATCATTATCGCTCCTTTACGATGGCACCCATGCAATCTAGGCACCGTAGATATAAGACATGCTGACCTAATACATACTGACATAATGCATGCTGGTATCATCCAGCCTCAAGCAGATCTGTGTCACTTGGTGAAAACCTGTTGTGGCCACAGTTAACTAAAGTTTACACTGAAATGTGTAAAGCAGCTGTGAAATGTGAAAGTGTCTGAGCAGCTGTAAGATTTTGAATGATTATCAAATAATAATTTAACTTAACCCATTCACCAAGTGAAGCAGGGGGCAGCCAGGAACACAGCGCCCGCGGAGCAGTGTGTGGGGACGGTACCTCGCTCAGGGTACCTCAGCGGTGCCTAGCGGTCTTGGGAATCGAACCCATACCACTAGGCTACCAGCTGCCCCAAAGCAGATATGTTAAGATGTGTTAATTCACTACCAGAAGTTAGTTAATCATGTACTCATTCATTAGTTTCAAGCAGTTGACATGAGACTGCTTGTCCAAACCGGGGTTATGGGGTGTGCTTGAATCCCTACGGTCATGGGAAGAGGCCAAAGAAACACCCTGGACAGGGTGTCGGTCAATCACAGGATCAGAGGGTCAGTTACCTTGAATCATTAAGGCTAGAAATACTTTTTGAAGTGAAACAATATTCAGTGTGCTCCAAATCTGTACTTAGTCTGCTATACATATGCGTTCTGTTGTGGCTTGGCCTAATAATATTCGTCTCAAGCTGAACACAAAAGCGCTTAAATCAACAGAAAATGAAGAATAGCTGCGTTTTGGGAAGCAGTGTAAAGGTGAGTCAGCATGGCTGACCTTTGGCTGTTCTAATGTTATCTTTAGCCGGTCACTTGGCTCAGCCTCACAACTGCATTTCCCATCATCTTGAAAATAATTCTGTCTCAGTCATCCTGCAGTCCAAAGCCACAGTACAGCACATTTCACCAAATGACACTGTTTTCCAAGACCTATAACCAGACCCTGCAAGTGGTGAATCTTTTAGTAACTATTATTCATCTGATGCTAGGGCGTTTCTGGAGTTGGAGTCAACACCTTCTGAATGTTAGCACCTTCTGAATAAGAGATAATGGGTTTCAAATAGAGCACAAATGTTGTCTTTTCCTCTGTATTGTTTGGTCTTGATTTCCCTGTTATTTGACAGCATCTGATTCTTTCATCATCATCATCATCATCATTATTTCGGGGCCTCTGTAGACAGACTTTGATCATCAGCACTGACTCTGAGACATTCAATCATGCTTTAGTGGCCATGGAGAAGATGGGCTAGATGGGTGGGGGGTGGCAGGTACTGATGGATGAGGCCATTCAGAAGAAAAAGTCTGTTCAGTGAAATGAATAGAAGTACTACAGTGTGATGATGAGACTAAGGCAGGTTCATTCACTGTACAGCATACACAGACCTGAGCTATGTTGTTGTTTAGAAAATGAGATCAAATTAAATAAGATAACACTTCATTAGTTCCACACAAGTGGGAAATTTGCATTGTTGCAGCAGTAAAGTGGGGTAGCTGGTGGCCTAGTGGCCCCTGCGACCAGAAGGTTTTGGGGTTGTGCCCGCTGCCTCACTTGGGTGAATGGATTAAATGGACACTTTACTTACACATTTTACAAAATGGACAATGCATTAAAAGAACATAGAAGCAGCATAACCAATATAATATACACAAATTACATTTTGTGTGTATAGCATAGTGTTTTTTTTTACAGATTTCTATTATTATTTTGATTTATTTAGACTTTATATATTATATTGTTCTCGTCTTTGTATCTCTGTGTCTTCGCAGTCAGAACATAAGCAATTTCCTACAGAATTAATCAAGTTTTCTGATTCTAAAACCAATGCAACACAAAAAATATCTATAAATATGGAAGGTTGTGGGGAGGGGGGGGGTCTACACCCCACATGTTATTAAGCTTTTGTGGAGGAGGTGTAGAGGCGCTGCGTCTGTAAAAGCCGCTACAGACAGACACACACACACACACACACACCTCCTGTTGACCGGGAGTAACCCCTGCTCCGGCTCTCCCGTGTAAAAACCTTCAGGGAGCGGAGCAGATGCTCTTTCGCTGAGAGGAACTCACCCGAGCTGTCTGAGCCTCGGTCCGAGGGACTGGGAAAGAAAGTTGGAGCCCAGTTTACACGGAATACAGCGAATGACCACGACCAGACAATCAGACGTGAAAGAAAAAGGTAACCTTCGCTTTTGTCGTCTTTTTTATTCCTCCCTTGTTCTCTCCCAGCGTGATAAACTACCTGTCTGGCGTCTTTTGTGTAGTTTTTCAAGAAAAAAACCCATAGTTAACTGACGATTTTGCACTTACAGTCAGTCAGGACGCTAGAAAAACAACTTGTGGTTTGAAAAATAAGTCAGTTTTATGGTGGCATTTCTTTCACACGGAGGAAATAAGGAACGAAAATCAGCATCTGTCGTTCATTTACAAGGAGAAGCTCTGAAAAGAGGAGCAGTTTAACACAAGAGCACCAGAGCTGCCGACTGTAGTTTAATGTTATTGATAAGTCTGTAACCCGAAGACACTTTTAACAGGCTGTTTATGGGCTGATAAAGCTGGTGATGGGAGATCCTGGCTGTGCGAGGGGGTCAGTATACCAGCTGTCATTCATTACTTTGGCACACATTTGAATATAGTGAGGAAACCAGTGTTAGAGGGGCATGTTGCCACTAGTATGAAGAGACACACCGGTATGTGATCACTGCTGGAACCCAAACTGTGTTTCTTTTTGCTTCATTTAGAACACAGACGTACACACAGAAGTCAGAGGTCCTCAAACAAGTGGTGTAAAATAAAACAGGCATAGTATTACAGGTGCTGATCAGAGAGTATGTGAAATAATGCAGACAGTAATGGGAGTTGCTCATATTCATATGCTCTATACAAATCTGTTATCAGGCAGAGCTCATTGGCTGAAGAGAACTGCCATTTGTAATGAATCAGGTTTACAAATGTTTTTATTAAGTATTTAGTATTATAATATTAGGTATTACAGATTATCAAGAATCACCTTGAAGTGTGTTAGACCCTATGGACCCTGTATGCCATATGTATTGAAAGCCATTTTTATTCAGATTTCATGTTAATTATGTGTGTATATATATATATATATATATTTTTTTTTATTTTTTTTTTATTTTATTTATTTTTTTTAAGGTATACATAACTAACGTGAAATTTGAATTGCAATACATAAGGCAATACATATGGAATACAGGGTCCATAGGTTCTAACACACTCCAAGGTGATTCTTGATAGCAGAAAAGAAACATCATAGTCTTGAAAGTTTTTGAATTTTTTTTAATTGAATCAGTGAAATCAGTGAAATAGTCTTTAGGCCACATTCACTTTAAACAAGGATGGCTTCAGCTAAAGATCACACACACACTCTCACTCAGCCCTTATGAATAGTGTCATTTGCATATAACTGATTTGCTGAGAGGCTCCTGCCGTAGCACTTTGATCAAAAGCGGCCATTCGTGGAGCGGCTACCTGGAGCTGTGAAATTCCATTCAGACCGATTCCACCAGTGAAGTCCATTGTTAATAGGAATTCTGGGAAGGCAGGGATGGGTGTTTCTAAAGTGGGATGGGTCAGGACAGGACAGGACAGGAGAAGAGAGGAGAGGAGGACAGGGAGAACGTGAGCAGGAGGCTTTCAGATAGGCTGCTGCACTTTGGCCTGGACTTTTGAGCTGCTCTGTTGGTTGCACTTGGAGACCTTCTCTTATCCAGTTCGTTCTCCCTCTTTGTCTCACTGCCACCCAGACAGCTGGAGAGAGCAGCGTGAGGAGGACCTGAGTGAAGATGTCTGTCTCCACTCAGCTGGGCCTGCTGCTGTGGAAGAATTTCACCTACAGAAGACGACAAACGGTAAGTAACACTTACTACGCATACACAATTTCTTTTTCCCCACTTTTTGTGTTTCACTCAGAATACTGTTATTAGGGACACTGACATCTGCGCATAACTTTTCTCTCTCTCTGAATAGATTAGATCACAGAAAAAAACTCATAAATAGGTATTCCAAAACAACTGGACATTTATAATGAATTTATTACATGTTCTGCCCTCATTTATCCCTTGTAATTAAGCTCTAGACTAATTTAGACCATTTTATCACCACATTTTTAAAGTGGCTTCCTCTGCCATTCTTAATTATACATTAGTCTTCTGGGAAAAAAAGGTTCTTAAGAAAAATTGTTTGGGCAGCTTCTCAGGAGCACTAAAAGTACATTACATTTTACAAGGAAAGCAGAATCTCGCTGACTCAGGAGTTAATTGTCATTAGTTTCAGGGAGTTCAGCCAGTGAGGGTCAGTCAGCAGCAGGACTCCAGGAATGGAAGCTGCAGGACATTTAAGGGACAGATGTCCATGACATTGCGCAGTCCTGCTGTAATATCTGGGGTTACCTAGAGGCTACTACAGTTCAGAATGAATCAGATTCTTATTCAGCAGATTTTACAGGAACAGTTTGTGTAAAAAATTTGATTTTTCTTCACTTAAGTGTTCGCTTTATTAGCCTTTAATATTCAGCTGAGAGCATGATATTTTTAGTTTCTTTATAGACAGTTGTCTTGGTTTCATGCAGCTGCGTGATTGTTGCTGTTAAAAGTTCAAATGGCACGATTTGTTGATTCCATGAGTGAACAGAAGTTAATGCAGTATTTGAAGAGAACAAAGCTTTCTTTTTATTTCTTTTTCTTTTCTGAGTTTTGGAAAAGTGGAAAAATGAAGCAGTAGAAGACAGGAATGAAAGGGTTATCACAAATGACATCAGCTGTGATTCAGTCATAGATGATCACAGCCATGATGCTATTCATGATAACGCACAACCTCGAGTGTTCTGTTGTTTTTATTCAACAGATCTTCAATAAATATTAAAATGCGAAGCAAAGAAGCACATACTATGTGCTGTAATATACCTTCCCCCAAAAAGTAGAGCATTTTGCATTATGTATAGAGGCATGAGACAGTGGCAGTTAAAGCTCTGCCTCTTCAGTTTCATTCCAAATGAAGCCCATTTTTGTCCCAGCTGGCCTGTAAAGCATTTCACAGCCCGTGTTGTTTGTAAATTTCTTTTCTGTTTGTTTCACGTTCAGCTAGTTGTACCGCCAGAAGAGTTGCTAAGCAAAGTTTGGACATGTTTGGAATTTGACTCGCTCGCTCGTGGGCAGTGATATGAAATGCATATTTTAAGTTAAGAATATTACTCCCATTAGATTGTGCCATAGGAACTAACTGTTGAATAACATGGAATTTAAATAGATTTTGTTTTATGAATATGAATTGCAGTCAAACAAAGAGCAAATGTGTCTTGTAATGTGCAGAGGATGTGTGCTTTTCACTTAGAAAAATAACAAAACATTTGACCAGGGATGCCCAAACCTTTATATATGACTGTATTCTTATGTGTGCTGACTTGTTAAAATGGAAGGTGCATGCATTTATATGAAAGGAAACGTCATGCCAGGAGGGCCAGACTCAGAGATGCAGTCCAGTGATCAGTGAACATGAGCTGACCTTTCTTCTGCATACATGCTTTCTATATCTGGGAATGGATTACTGATGGATGACTGATGAGTCTGTCATGTATTAATAATGAGTGGTATTAATAAGAGTCAGCCAATGAGAACAACTTTAGAGTGCAGTTGAAGTGAGGAAGTGTGCAGTCTAAAACCTCCATCTTCCTGTAAGATCTATTAGCAAAGGACAAGCACTCATATTTAAAGGGGAATGGGGGTGTAGGGGGTGGGCGGCTGTTTGCTCTTAAATGAAAATGCTGAGTGGTTTTTTTCCTCCTCTTTTCTCCTCATGTCTGCATTGCATAGCTCCAGCTACTGATTGAGATTGTGTGGCCTCTCTTCATCTTCTTCATCTTGATTGCTGTGAGACTAAACTACCCCCCATATGAGCAACATGAATGTAAGTAAACACTTTTCTACAGAAGTTGTAGTAGGTCGCTGTGTGTTTATAAGCTGGCATTAAATGTTCTCTCCCAGACGTTTGACTAGTATACTGCATCATTTATGCGGGGTGGGCATTCATTTTCCGTTGTCTTCCTCAATTACTGAGCTGACAATGGAAAAGAAAATGGCTCCCACATGTTGTGGGCAAAGAGACCTCAGCAAACACATCAGCAAAGTTGTGCTGCATGATTATGGCTGTTGCCCTGCTGAACTGTAATGCATGTTTTAGATAAAAAGAGATGACAAATAATGGAGATAATGTTCTCTCAAGAGGAAAAATGCATATTTGACAGGATTTCTCAGATTTTTTCCCACAGCTATCAGGCATTATTGGTGATAACATGGTGTATTTACTGTAGTCTTCTCTTAATCAGAGATAAGAATACTTTAGATAGGGGTGATGTTATCAAGGTCAAGCTGTTGTATAGTGCAGTTGTACAGCATAGCACCCATTGGGCATCATGTTGCCTCCTCCAAGTGTGACTGCAGATAATAGATCAATAGGTCAATGTTAGACGGTGGTCTGAAGTAGAGACATTTCACATGATTCTGGCTGTTAATAAAAGTGTGACTGTCAGAATATTCTTTCTAGTCTATAGGCCCTACCTAAAAATCCATATCTGGACCTTGATTTAGGTTAATTAATACATGTCAGACATCAGAGCCAATGAATTCATTAGGTGTTAACTGCAGTTATTATATCGGGGAAGACTGTTTTATTGCAGCTCAGTTTATGGGACTTCATCGCTCTCCTAATTATCACCAAAGTTCTATGAATGATATTCCGGACTCCTCAGGCACTCCTGGCATGTTATCTATGGCACAAAATGATAGACTTTTGCAACAGGCCCACACTGACCTGAGTTGCAGAATTTGCCATTTGATAATCGTTTGGACAAAGATCAACATTATTATGGATGTTCCAATGGATTAGGGATATAGGAGATCTTGCTGAAAAGCTGCCAGCTGCTACCTGTTGCCACTGGGCTGTTTTCAGAGTGCATCATGAAAACACTTTTTTGCAATGTATTTACATTTTGTGTGTGTGAATCAATAACCTGGGACGAGATATCACAAGGATGCACTATGGGAAGAAGGCTTGGTGGTGAAGGCAGTGTGATTTTCAGGGCAACGTTCTGCTGGGAGACCTTGGGTCCTGGAAACATTGTTGCAGACCAAGTTCAGCACTTTATGTGAACTATATTCCCTAATGGCAGGGGCCTCTCTCAGCAAGAGAATATGCTACATCACACTTCATACATTGTTCAGGAAGGATCAGAAGAACAACGTTTGAGGTGTTGATTTGGCCTCCAAATTCCACAGATCTCGGTCCAATCAAGCATTTGTGGGATGTGCTGGATAAACCAGTCCATTTCATGGAGGCCCACCTCGCAACAGAGCTTAAAGGATCTACTGCTAACGTCTTTGTGTGAGATACCACAGCACACCTTCAGAGGTCTTGTTAAGTCTATGCCTGGACAGAGCTGTACTGGTAGCATTTAGGAAACCTATACAAATGTTCTCCCTCAACTTACCATCAGCACCACAACACTACTCAGTGTTGAAATTTCGTATTAACGTTATTGACACTGACAGACCTAAATCAGTGTGCTTTGCTCCAAATTACAATTGGTGGCCGCGACTGAAATATCACAACTGACACCTGACACTCAGCTGTGTCTTCAGTTTTATTATTACGTTTCAGTAAGAATTCTACCATGACTGCTGTTAGTGAATAAGTTCCAGGTTTAGTGAGTTACAGAAGGTCATAGATATTGTCACCGATGCCACATATATGGTATGTCTCAAGGGAATTCAACTCTAATATGGTTTTACACACATCCCTGACTACTATTAGCTCAAAACCAGTCAGTTTTGCAAACACACACCTGTGGTGTCTTGACATGTCCGATGTTCCGGAATGAAGGATATTGGAGGAGGAAGCGTTTGTTGCGTTGTATTTCAGTTCTCCATAAAGTCCAGGTCTGGGTGATGGGAGCAGAATAGTTTTGCTGTGAATCATGCAGCATGTGAGTCCAAGCATGTTGCAACTGGTCAAAGAATCGGTTGGTTAGACAACTTCCTCTTTGCAGATTCAGCAGTTAGAGCTAAACAGACTATCCATGAGATGGATAGTATATATATATATAAAACAAGTGATGTTAGAGTCAGTTATCATTGAAGAGATGGGAATTGTCAAGGGATATTGGCAAGGAGTATATAACATGATTGGATACACACAGTGCATTCAAGATTAATCGCTTTTTCTTTACTTTGTTGGGTGTTATCTTATCTTATGCTGTGCTTAGTGCTGGGCCAGGTGGCAGTCTTAAGGTTGACTGATAGCAGACCTACTTTTTTGACTCATCACACAAATAAGTGTTATCCTCTGGGGGCTCAGCTGTAGGCCAAAGGTCCAGCATTGTGCTTAGGCAATCACTCTCTCCTCGATAAAGTCTTTCAATAGAGCTGGTTTCTTCTCTGCAAGAAGATTCAAAGGTGCTGATGTTTGCTAGCTCCTGTTTTGACCTCCAGATAAGATGATCACAGGGCACATGGATACTATCTGAACCAGGTGTTCTAGCTTGGAAGCAACAACAATCTCACTGTTTAGTTTTTTACATCATGTGTCTCTCTGGAGCTTATACTGTACATCAATTGTCCCTTTTTTTAAATTTTTCATTAAGTCTGCGCATGGGACTTTTTTTTGCATTGGTTTTGATGTCAAGAAATGACAGAATTATTGTAAAAATGTAAGTGGCAAATGATGGTTTGCGTAAATGAAAGAGGACATTGCACACAACAGTAACCACAAACTAATATCTTACAAACACAAATGTGTTGTTGGTTCAAATAGTAGA
Source organism: Brachypetersius altus (assembly GCA_037974465.1). Lineage (NCBI taxonomy): Eukaryota > Metazoa > Chordata > Actinopteri > Characiformes > Alestidae > Brachypetersius > Brachypetersius altus. The sequence goes on from JBBPDB010000128.1 coordinate 4,160,587, forward strand.
ACCCACTTTTGATGGAATTTCTCCTTGTTTCAGTGGGCTCATAATTCATATCAGGTTACCATGTTTTTATGATTTCTGAGGGTTAACAGTGGTGGTTTGTCTCAAATATTTGATTAAAGACTGAAACCGAGGATCCGGAAAGACTTTCTCACTCCTTTATCTGAATGATCTGATTAAACTGCTTTTCTCTCGCCTTTCCAACTCTCGTTTCTCCCTCATATTGTGGGAACACTCTTTTCTTCAGTACAGCAGTTCATTAAGCCCCCTCCCTCTCTTTCTTTGCCTCTGCCCGTCTCAGGTCACTTTCCCAACAAAGCCATGCCCTCGGCGGGCACCCTGCCATGGATCCAGGGCATTGTCTGCAATGCCAACAACCCCTGCTTCCGCCACCCCACCCCTGGAGAATCCCCTGGAGTAGTCGGCAACTTCAATGATTCAATGTAAGTTTAAACCTTTGTCAGCTTATGGCAACAACCCAAGCGAGCATTAATGTAATGTTGTAAGTTGACGTGTGTTTGATTACAGAACAAAAAAGAACTAGTGTTAAAAAAGAAAAAATCAATTAAAAGATAAGAAACTTCCTTTCTTTTTTTTTTTTTCCAGAATTTCACGACTTTTTTCTGATGCCAAGAAAATCCTGCTGTACAGTCAGAATGACAAGAGCCTGGATGGGTTTAAAGAGCTAATCCATGCAGTGAAAGCTTTGCAGAATAACAGTTCAGGTAAGCAGACAGTAGATGTGACTTTCAAAAGCTTAAATTGAGCTCACATTGTGCTGAAACTTTAGGGATTAGTCTCCCCCACTTTGTATTGGCACACTATTCGCCTGGGATACTGGATAAAAGTCCGGCGTTTAGTGTTTGTGAATTCATGTGTAGCTGTGATTAAGACGTTCCTTTTGTATATAGTGAAATTTTCCACTGGGAAAGGACGTGGGCGAGCAGATCATGGTGTTCAGGCATTTCGGGGCGAGCCACGGCAAGTCAGTGATGGGCGGAAGATACGCACACGCACACGTGCACACACGCCTTTCTGTTCAGTCCTCACGCGACACCTGCCTTCCCCTTACCACTTACTGGCTAAACACTCTAAAAATCCCTCTTCCCAGTAACACTTAACACTCCTCTCACTCACAGGCGAGTAATCTATAATTGTGTTAGACTGTCTAATGGAGGCAGAGCATCAGTGTTGGAATTGTATACAGTGACTCATTGTGCTATTTTTATAGCGTGCGTAGACCGTGATCGATGTAGCTATATCTCAGGACATTGATGCCTTTGGATTTTCAGTAAATTGCAGGAAAGGTGTTGCCTGAATTGGCGTGGCTGCTCAGTGAGTGTGGAGGACTACAGTCTACAGTCTGCTTTCACAATATTGCTCATGCTCTCATACCTGAGTTTTGTCTTTAAGCCACTGTTAAAGCTAGGATGCTAGCGATATGATGTCATCAGTTTATCTTGATGACAGGATAATCTTGTCTTGTCCCATTTTATAACCTTACATCTCAGCCGTGTCCAAAGTCACGTTCAGTGTTTAAAAATGTGCACGTGGTGGCACCTTTAGAAAGGGCCAGATGCTGAATCTGAAACAAGTGCAAGCAAAGGCAATGTGCTATCAAAGCTGTAATAGAAGGGAACCAAGGAAGGACCCCTAACGAAGCATACAGCTTCAAAAGTACACCTCTGCAGCCTTGCACAGCAGCTGGCTTTGAACTGGCTTTCCAGGTATTGTGGAGCTTCTTTATGTTCCCTCGTGCTGCGATTACATTCTTTTTTGTCTGTATTATTTTCGTGCGGTTATAAACAGATGGCGGCGCACATGAAAGCAGTGCAGGTCACTGGGTTTGACATTATTGGCTCTAGCTGCTTAGCCAGTTCCGTTTAAACTCCTTCACACCAGGATCACAGCTGTGAGGGTTGTGAAACCTATTCTGGTTTATAAACAATGCAAACTGGCCATTATTTTTTTTATTCTTCCTGTTAATGTGATCACATAGACTCATTTACATTAGCACTGTTGCACCGTTTAACTCAAGATTTCTCATTCTTAGACTTTCAGTATTTTATGCTGCCACATTGATGTTGGTATCATGCATATTTTATCATAGTTTGTTGTAGTGCTATAAGTAGCTGCATGGGAATTTGTCTTGCAATGTACTGCTCTGGTCTTCAGAGACAGTGAATTACAGTCTGCCTGTTTGCTGAGCAGTTATAAATCTGCCATATCATAACAATACTGTCGCACCCAAAGAGCTTTGTCCAATTGCTTACAATCTACTGAGTTGTTGGAGCAGACACATGTTATATAGTGACTCCAGCAATTCAGTAAATCGTCTCTCCTGTTCACTCCTCTTCCTGACTGCAAAAAAAATTTCGATGTAAATTTTTTAAATGAAAGCCTCCAAAAAGGCTTCTTTACATTGTGCCATTAAATAACCACTGTTTCCCTAAAAACTTTGAGCGAATGGTTCTTTAGAGATCCAGTTCTGTAAAGGAGATGTGCGCTTGTGTGCTTATGGAGACACCTGTTAGAGTTGAAAGAAGCTCCAGAAAAGACCAGTTTAGAAACTTTACATCATACAAACGTTTTAAACCTTACTCACAAAGAGTTTTTTTTTTCAAACATGATTCTTTAAGGAACCGCAATGGTTTCTTCTATCACTCAAAGAACCTTTTTGCGACTTTTATTTTCATGAGTGTACAGTGCTGTAATCTAATCCGTAATCAGTTTGGGACCATTTCCACTGATTCACTTGTCTTGACATGTTCACACAACAACGTAGCTTCCTTTTTGACAAAAAAAGAAGAATTGTACAGTTTTAGTTTGACCGTGACAGTCTTCACTCCACGGCTGCCATTTTACTCCTCACCAGCCTTACACTTTATTCAGGTTCTTTCTCGAGAGTGGATTCAGTGAGGAAAGGCTCGAACAGTTCAGGAATCTATCATCTCCTGGAGGCTTCACCCTCCTCTCTAAAAATGGAGAGTGGGGTACATTTCCAGCCTTTGTTCCCTCGAGGAGTTAGACAGGAATTCAGGGGCATTAAGTCTGTCAGGCTACTGCGAGTGGAGTTTTTAGCCGGCCTTTGGGGGGAAAGGTGTGAATATGCGCACTTTACAGAGTTATTTGAAAGCCCAGGTGTGTATCTACTCGTATCTGCTTTTCACAACAGTCCTGGTTTATTCTTGGGAAGGCCTTCACACGTTAAACACAATTTATTTGTGTTTTACACAGATGTCTGGTAACCAATGATATCTTGCTTACCAACGGGGTATTTGAAGGATGAAAATGCATTATTTTCTTCAACACGCCGCAGTCTGTGCACTTAGTTTGCTCTCTGCTTTTCTTTGTCTGTGGTGAAAATCACGTCAACCGTTTTCAGTTCCTTAATGAGGCTGTGAAATTCTCTCTCCTTTCACTTCTTCTAGTTTCTTGTGCCGTTTTGTGTTTTTTTTAATGAATAATGAAACCTTTAGGTTCAGTTTTAGATGCTACTTGGTTTAAGAGGCTTTAAAATAATTCATATTACTCTGACACCTGTTGCTACTGCAACATATATCTACTGCAGAAACACTTCATATCTAGTCTATGCTTATTCAGTCTATTTCATTGGACTACAAATAGGGGGACGCTTATCAAAGTGGACTTCATTAGTTACTATAGTATATGGGGGATAGTATTGGCAGTAACTCAACACTACTGTTGCTAGTCACTGTTGTCTTTCATGTCTTTTATGTATTTATGATCTGTGAATAGTGTGTTCAAGTAAGAATTTCATTGTACTCTGTACATATGACAATAAACTTCAACTTCAATACAAGCCATTAAAAATCTCATATAGTGTATCATCAAAAGGAAAGTATTACAAATATGTGGAAACCATACATATCAGTCTTTTCCCAGAAAGCTTGTGCCTACCAGAGTGCATGGAGGATGCAGTGACGGCACGGCTCAGCCCATGTCTGCTGCATAACTCAGGGCCCTTCCTGCTCAGGCATGCGCTTGAACTTTAACAGATAAATGAAACCTAATCCAGAAAGCTGGAGCGCACACAATGGCCCTACACCTCAATGAGTACCTGAGCGTTCAGCAAGCGGGTACATGTACAATAAACAAGGCTTAGGGACATGTTAGGTATGCACATGAAAGAGAAATTTGTGGAAAAGGGGAGAGCATTTTCCCGAATTAATCCCAAAATGAGTGGGCGTTTTTCAAGGTGCATATTAACGCTGGTTTTGTTTTGTTTTTTCTCAGGTTTCAAGCTTAAAGATTTCCTTAATGACAACGAGACTTTATCCACGTTTCTCATGCAAAACGCCTCGTTCCCCAAGAACGCGGTCCAGGACATACTGAAGGCAGAGGTGAACCTGGAAAAGGTGAGCCGTGAGATAACAGGATATCTGTGGGTTGACATCTCAATCCTGTTCCTTATCTATAATGTGGGTTACAATAAATTCTTTGGCCAATATCATTAAACTAAGGCTTCACTCAGATGATATGTCTGTCTCTGAAAGTACCATATTGTTTTCGATAGTTCATGCAGTATTTAGACAGTCATAACTGTTTTTTAGGTGACTTTATTATTGGGCTAGCCAGACGGGTTGTAATTTTCAGCTATGAAGAAGACACTCAAGTGCACTCTGGTACTGTACCTAGTTCAGAGATTGACCGTTGGTCAGATACTATTTAGATTTCACAGAAGACTGGCTAAAGACAGGCTGGGCAATATGTACTTTCACAGTATCTCACAGAGTGCTTTTCTGAATAAATTACATATATTGTCAGCCAGACTGGCCAACTGCGTTTTTATTATTAAGAGCATAATTAGATCAAAGGTTACGTTCCAAGAGCACCCGCGTATAGTAAAAAAAAAAACCCTGTATTTGCCCTTTTTAAATTGAAATTCCCCGCCGAGATATGCAACTCGGAAGGTTGCGGGACAAAAGTATTGGGACATCGTGACAAGATGAACGGTTTTCAGAGAATAAAACCTGATCTGCTTCACAAAAAAATCCATGTGTGACTGAAACTGGGGGTTTATTGTTTACCATTATGTTCCATATTGAGTCGGTGTATAATGGCTGATGACTGATGTAGGATGGCTGCTGGATCAATAATGTTGGTTTAGGCTTTGTGGGATGGCTGTTAGTTTAATAAATGCTGACATATTTACAGTACACGTGTGTCCTGTATATGCATTCAGTGCAGGCCAACCACTTTATGACATCCAAGCCCTGATAAGAACCAGCCATATAACTATCACATGGACAGTCTATGTACACTATTAATCCTTTCATCAGCGGTGCAGACTGTCACCTCCAGCTTTTCTCTCTGCCCTGCACTCTTCGGGGTGTCTTAGGTGCTGTTGAAGGGTTTCCGGGTCCATCTGAGGGACATGTGCAGCAGCTCTACTCTGGACGACTTTGTGAACATTACGAACAGAAATGTGGCCAAGCTAAGCCAGGACATCATCTGCAGCTCCTCGCAAACCTGGCTGAACCAGGCCGAAAGACACTTCTTGGCCAACCTGGACTTCTTCAAGCCTTTAAGGGTAAGAGAGTAAAATCACAATAAAAATGTTTTTAAAAAAATAAAAAAACAAGGCCCCAATTATTTCTATGAAAAAAGTTGTCCTTTTAAAAGATAGAGAGTAGGCCACTGTATGCTTTTTGAATGAGCCCTGTAAAACATTTGGGTCAGTATTATCTCAACAATGGAATTTGGCAAATAGTGCATATTGTTAAAAACATCCCAGGTACAAAAATATTCCCAAGTATCATTTCTTTTCTAATACTTCTAGGACTACACCCCTCTTGCTTTAATGACAGTGTAAGTCCTATAAAGTGTGTTTCTATAGATGGTTCCGGTCCATTTTAACCAGAACACAGAACACATCATTAAAAATATAACACTCCAGGATTCTGCAAATGCAAATTCACCAGACCTGAGTCAAGTTATAATATTAACTGAAATGCTGCAGTAAACTCTCAAGGTCTCTCTTCTACCAATTGGGTGTTAAAATGTTGCCCAGACTGATTGGAGAATGACCTTGATTGTGCAGAAGCTTACAGAAGTCAACAACTTATTGGTGGAAATGCTTGTAAATGACAGCAGGAAAGCATTTGCTGGATCCCTTTCTGTTTGTGTGTGTGTGTGTGTGTGTGTGTGTGTGTGTGTGTGTGTGTGTGTGTGTGTGTGTGTGTGTGTGTGTG
>JBBPDB010000128.1:4174315-4192917 GCA_037974465.1 Brachypetersius altus
TGCGCCAGGTTTTTGTTTGCTTGATCTGAATAAAAGTATCACAGCATGGAACCTTGGTCTCCATTTCCGTCCGTGCTGCTAGGAAGCTCACGTCCGAGGGGGACTAGCCCCCATGGACGTGACAATCTCCAGTCAAATGACTGCAATAAATACGTATATTTTAAAGATCCAAGAAGACAGAAGTATGTGCAGTTGGTGTAGGCACACACATAAATCACTTCAGTGTATAAAAGTATTTATTTGTAAGCCTGTATATATCCTGAAAGTCACTGGTGTTTAGCAGCTACAGCTGAAATAGTACCTGTTAAAATAGTACATATTAAATGTAAAATTGCTGTGTTGATCTGTGCAGTGTGTAAATCTGGATAAACTGGAGCCTGTGAGCACGGAGGAGAAGTTAGTTAACGAGTCTATGGGTCTCCTGGACAACAGGAAGTTCTGGGCTGGAATTGTGTTCCCCGACATCGACTCAAACAGCTCCGAACTCCCTCCCCACGTCAACTACAAGATCCGCATGGACATCGACAATGTGGAGCGCACCAACAAAATCAAGGATGCGTAAGTTGATTCCTGCATGTTTATTTTAGTCAAAACATGTTAGCATTTTGCTATACTATTTAAATTCTAAAGTATCGCCTTTTACATTTAAGTGTCATTTTAATCAGCATTTTTCTCCCATAAAAAGCATTGCATTTACAAATTCGAATCAAAATAAAATATCACTTTTTCTGCTTGCAAATACTAACGTGGTACTGATGGAACGTTTAGTCTGTAGAATTTCTCCACAGATTATGCTTTTGTTAAACCTGGTGATAAGCACCACTTTTAACAATTAATATAATTAAAATAGGTTCTGTAATGTAGGTTTTATATCACAGTTTTTCTCTGTTTTTGTCATTGTTTCAGGTACTGGGACCCTGGCCCCAGAGCTGACCCGTTTGAGGACATGCGTTATGTTTGGGGTGGATTCTCTTATCTGCAGGATGTTATAGAGCAAAGCATTATCAGAGCAGTAACAGGGACCAAAGAGAAAACTGGAGTTTATATTCAGCAGATGCCTTATCCATGCTATGTTGACGACATGTGAGTTCCTCTCGTTTCCTCGAAAGTCTAGATGTTTAGCATCATTGACCTAAAGCTTAACTTTTGCCTTTTGTCTCTCTGTAGTTTCCTGCGTGTCATGAGTCGATCCATGCCCCTCTTCATGACCCTTGCCTGGATGTACTCCGTGGCCATCATCATAAAGAGTGTGGTCTATGAGAAGGAGGCCCGGCTCAAGGAGACCATGAGGATTATGGGATTGGACAACGGGATCCTGTGGTTCAGTTGGTTCATCAGCAGCCTCATTCCTCTGCTCATGAGTGCTGGACTATTAGTGCTTTTCCTTAAGGTAGCATTACCACCTGTATCTGTAATAACACCAAGTGTCTGTGATTGACATAAACAAGATCCTTAAAGCATTTAATGAGTTCTTAAGCTCTTAATCTGCCTTTGAGTCAAATTCATTCCTGTTCTTCCACTATTTTATTAGATATTTTTTGGCTGCAGTTGCGGTTTGTGGTAAATGCACTTTAGATGCTCTAATCTAATAGATAATCATGCATTTCTCAGTAACAAGGATGGGAGACTGCAGACGTACAAATCCTGTTATTGTTCCAGGTTTTATAGTGTTTGTAGGGATCAGCCAAGAGCAGAATCGTGCAGTTATATTTAGTAAATAATTTGAGCTGGTATGAACACTCATGCTCAATCTATGTTTGATGCTGCCACAGCAATGTCAAAATGCAATAAATAGCAACTTCTCGCTTTAACTTAGGTTACTTACAGACAACAGTCAGTTTGAAGTGCCAGTTTGGTTCACTTGACCACTAGCCAATTTGACTGTTAAGAAATTGGAACTGAAACAGCCAAATCACAATCAAAAGATAATAATTAGCTTAGTCTTGCAAACACTCAGGTTTACTTACAGCATTATGTTGCCCTGCAGATTTATGAAGACACTGTGACTGACTGTAAAGAGATATTTTACAGTCAGTCATAATATTTATCACTTTGATTTTTATTACTCTCAGTGCCAGCGGCATAATTATGGAGTGTGGACTGGAACTGAGTCTGAATTGTGTGCTTTTTTAATTCAGATGTTGACTGATTCGTATGTGTGACTGATGTATTTTTGTTTTGTTCCTAAAGATGGGGAACCTGCTCCCTTACAGCGACCCTGGTGTGGTCTTCCTCTTCTTGGGCTCCTTTGCTGTGGTCACCATCATGCAGTGTTTCCTCATTAGCACAGCGTTTGCCAGGGCCAACTTGGCCGCCGCCTGTGGAGGAATCATCTACTTCACCCTTTATCTGCCCTACGTGCTGTGTGTGGCCTGGCAGGATTACATTGGCCTCCCCGCCAAAGTTATCGCCGTAAGTTTGCAGTGCTCCTGTAGCAAAGTGCAGCTGTGTATATGACTTCATATCATTTCTAAGAATTCGTTATCATTAAACTGCTCAGTTTATCTATGTCATCGCTCCTGTATCTACATAATGTCATAAACGAAAAAGGGCACCCAGTCTATTTTTAAAGAGACATTTCTGTATCATGATGTAATTACTATCAAAGCTTATAGAGATGCTATTTGCTACATTTTAACTTTCATCTGTCATGAGCTTCCTAGCACATAAGCATTGTGGGGCGTAGATATAATTTAAAACAAGTCTGAAATTTCAAAAATTTAATTGCAAATATGATATCTTACTAATTTAAGGCAATAGAATAATATCAGATAACAAAAGAAATGTTTTTTTTTTTGTTTTATTTAAACATAGACTTGTGTCTTAACCAAGGACTATGTCTTCACATTGGTTGTTTGCAGAGCCTGCTGTCTCCAGTGGCGTTTGGGTTCGGCTGTGAGTACTTTGCTCTGTTTGAGGAACAGGGAGTGGGCATCCAGTGGAAGAACCTCATCTCCAGCCCAATGGAGGAAGACGACTACAGCCTCACCACCTCCATTATCATGATGTACTTTGACGCTTTCCTCTATGGTGTCATGACATGGTACATAGAGGCTGTGTTCCCTGGTCAGTATGGCATCCCCAGACCGTGGTATTTCCCATTTACCAAGTCTTACTGGTTTGGGGAAGGAGACCAAAGACTGACACCCACTCTACAGGGAAAGAAGGCAAAGGCAGGAGGTAACAGCATTTTACCGCCTGTGATTTTTTCTGATGTTTGTTATTGCAGGACTGTATAAAAAAAGACTGTGAATTGAATTGTTCTAGATCTGTAAAATTTGTGTTCCGCTAACAGTACCCATGCCCTATTATTTTGTGTTTATATTTAGCTGTGTGCATTGAGGAAGAACCCGCACACCTTGAGTTGGGAGTGTACATTGAAAATCTGGTGAAGGTCTACCGCCACGGCAGGAAGTTGGCTGTCGATGACTTGTCATTGGGATTCTACGAGGGCCAGATCACCTCTTTCCTGGGTCACAATGGGGCAGGGAAAACCACCACCATGTAAGAAATGGCATCTTAGAATAACTAAGCAAAATATTTACACATATTTCAGCAGTATATAGTTGATCGGCCATGACATGTTTGTTGTCTGAAAAAGCTTGGGGAGAAAAAGCTAACTGGACAGTTTTAGCCTTTTTTGTGGTGGGACAAAATCCGGACATGAATCATATCTTAGCTGATCAGCTGTGTTTGGTAAAAAAGATCTATACAAAAAATTGTGTAGATGAACTGTTGATTTAACATTGAATGCTCTAAATTACCAAGGTGTCCTTACAGATAATGTTCATTCATTATAATAGGTCTATCCTGACTGGTCTGTTTCCACCAACCTCTGGCACGGCGTACATTATGGGCAGAGACATCCGCTCAGAACTGAGTGCCATCCGTCAGAGCTTGGGAGTGTGTCCTCAACACAATGTCCTTTTCAGCATGTAGGTTCTCTTCCTATTCAAGATCTTTCTTTTGTATTAACTACATGTGCTTATATCAGAAAGCTGAAAAAAAAAACAACTTAGGTGTTTATGAACCACGTTTTCTCACAGCTATGCGTTTGAGTTTACAATTAATCACTGGTCTTATGGATGTGTGTTTTTCTGTTCAGGCTGACTGTGGAGGAGCATATTTGGTTCTACGCTCGTCTTAAAGGTCTGTCTGAAGAAGAAGTACAGGCTGAGATAGATCAGATTCTGTATGACACTGGACTGCCCCACAAACGCAAATCCAAGACAAGTGAGCTCTCTGGTGAGTGAAACAGTGGATGAAATAGTAAATAAAGTCATCACTGGGAGTTTTGATTGAATCTTCTTAGTGCTAATTGTGTTTTCTTTAATAAAGGTGGAATGCAGAGGAAGCTTTCAGTGGCCCTTGCTTTTGTTGGAGGGTCAAAGGTGGTCATACTGGATGAACCAACTGCTGGTGTGGACCCTTATGCTCGCAGGGGCATCTGGGACCTCCTGTTGAAGTATCGCACAGGTATAAACTCCAGCTCTAGTGATTTTACCCTTTAGATTGCAGGCTTACTATTCAGTGATTCATTATTCTGCGACTACCGAAATAGTCATTTCTAGAAAGGAAGTGTGTAATTTTTGGGAGAACATACCAATGCAATAAACTTAATAATCATGCTCAGTAGGTGAAATGATATAGGATTAACGTTCGTTGTAACAGACCATATGTTTATAGCTATTCCAAACATGATGTTCAGTGCAGTGCCTTGTGTCTTCCTGCAGGCCGTACTATCATCCTTTCCACTCATCATATGGATGAAGCAGACATTTTGGGTGACCGCATTGCCATAATCTCTCATGGAAAACTATGCTGTGTGGGTTCCTCACTCTTCTTAAAGACACATTTGGGAACTGGATACTACCTCACCTTGGTTAAGAAAGAACCAGAAGCTTCTCTGAGCTCCTGCAGGAATTCCAGCAGCACTGTGTCTTATGCCAAGAAGGTGAGAAAATGCACTTCCAGTCCTTGCGGCTTGGTTTAACTATTTTTCAAACCTGTGTAAAGATTTGGATTCTAATGTTGAATGAAATTTCTGCGGCAGGATGATGAAGCCTCAGAGAGCAGTTCAGATGCTGGTCTGGGCAGTGACCATGAAAGTGATGCTGCCACAGCTGTTGGTAAGCTTTTGACCTAAATTCTTCCATTAAAAAAGACTAAACTAGGGAAAGCATGTAAAAATGATATCTACTTACTACACACATACAAGTGGTATCAGTAGAAGGTTAACGATTCTTAGATTTTGCAGAATGTTCTTCTGACAAAACCTAAGAAGAGGCATTGCAATGCATGGGGGCACATAGGAGGGTTAATCCATATAAGATGAAATGAGACTAACATCTAACATCAACACTGCTTTTAATCCCCACTTTAATCTCACTACTAACCCATCGTGTGCCTGGTTCTAAATGTACCTGCAGGCTCTACATGGACTGACTCACCTATTGTTCCTGCAGACGTCTCTCTAATCTCAGGTCTCATCATCAAGCACGTCCCCAACGCACGCATGGTGGAAGACTTGGGCCATGAAATCACCTACATCCTGCCCTATGAATCTGCTAAAGACGGCGCCTTTGTTGAGCTTTTCCAAGACATGGATGATCACCTCACTGATTTAGGCATCTCTAGCTATGGTGTTTCTGACACCACCCTTGAAGAAGTACGACATGCTTTCATGTATCAAAAGTATATGTAATGTCTACTCATTGTCAGCAGTAGTTGTTGTTGCCAATATAATTGTCCCTTCTAATAATTCTCATGTTTGTTTTTTTAGATCTTCCTAAAAGTGGCGGAGGACAGTGGCGTCGATACTGAAATTATGTCCGGTAAGACTTTAATTTGGAGATAGTCATATATCAAGAGCAATGGAAAAGGAATGCATTATGTAAGTGAGAATTCTTAGTTTAACAGATGAGTGTGTCTCCACACAGATGGTACCCTCCCCATACGCCGACGCAGACGACACGCTTTTGGAGCCGACCACCAGAGTTGCCTTAAACCATTGACTGAGGATGACAGGTTTGATGGCAATGAGTCTGAGGTTGACCCAGGTAAACTCATCCACTCACACTCTGTTGTGTTCCTGTAATAAAATCATTTATTTTGTATAATTCTGTGAATTGTTTTTTAATCTGGTTTAACATTTCTTGTATGTATTTTTGCTGCCTAGATTCCAAAGAGACAGATTTTTTGAGTGGTTCCGATGGCAAAGGCTCATTCCAAGTTCAGGGCTGGAACCTGAAGAAACAGCAGTTTGTTGCTCTGCTGTGGAAGAGATTTCTCTATGCTCGCCGTTCCAGAAAAGGCTTCTTTGCACAGGTTTGACATCAATTAAATGTTCTCTCTGCGGGAATTATACCGGACACATTTTTATCTTTTTTCTGTTTTATTCTCTGCTTCCAAAACAGACTGCAAACTGATGACGAATGCAGTCAGTGACAGGACAATTTATATAATGAGCAGAACTAAGTGACTTATATTTACTTTTTTCTTCTTTTTTTTTTTTTTACAGATTGTGCTTCCTGCTGTATTTGTGTGCATCGCTTTGGTCTTTAGTCTTATCGTTCCTCCATTTGGAAAATACCCCAGTCTTGCCCTGCAGCCTTGGATGTATGAGGAGCAATTCACATTTATCAGGTACCTTTTTACAGCCCTGGTATGAAGCTAATCCTATTATTTATTTCTAATATCAAGATTATTTATTTCTAATATAAATGCTGAGACATTAATATCAGAATTAAGGAAGATTCTGAATGACATGTTTAGTTCACTTAAATGGAAGTACTGGTGTGAAATGTGTTGCATATTACAGTTCATTACATGCAAAAATAATCAATATGAACTTTGATCAGCAAAATCTGTAAGCTGCACTTTGCTGAACAAGTTGTTTGTTCCTCGCTTTTCCTAACAGTGACGATGCGCCTGAAGATGTTCGCACACAAAAATTACTTGCTGCTCTCATGGAAGGCCCTGGCTTTGGAACTCGGTGCATGGAAGGTGAACCATTACTGTGAGTGAATCAAGTTGTCAAGTTAAAGTAAACATAATAAAACACACTAATCCCTCCTGGAAACCCAGGAACACTATTGTAACCTTGCTCTGGGTGACTGTGTTTGTAGAGAAGCTCCGTGCACGATGGGTGATGAAGACTGGTCCGTACCAGAGGTACCAGAGAGTGTACTGGAGCTGTTCCAGACGCAAAACTGGACCATGGACAATCCGTCTCCAGCCTGCGAGTGCAGCTGTGATGGCAAGAAGAAGATGCTGCCTGAATGCCCTGCTAGTGCTGGAGGTCTGCCACCGCCACAGATCAAGATGAGCCATATGGACACCCTCCAGAACCTGACTGGAAGAAACATCTCAGATTACCTCGTGAAGACTTATGCTCAGATTATTGGCAGAAGGTATTACTTCACTGTTACAGCACTTTGAAATAAAAAAGATAGCGCGAACAATTTCCACGAGTTTAAAACGTCAGACATTCACTAATAATAATTGATTGTTTTCTGTGCAAAACACAGAAGTAGCTGCAATTGTTCTTTTTCTTTTTCACAGTTTGAAGAACAAAGTCTGGGTGAATGAGTTCAGATATGGGGGTTTCTCATTGGGTGCGCGAAGCTCTCAGGTGCTTCCACCTGCTGAGGAGATTGATGACGCCATTTCTCGAGTGAGGGAAATATTCAGCCTGGAAAAGGTAAGCCAGTCATCTTTGCGCGTACATAATTATGACTGTTCTTGTAGGGATGAGTCCCATAGCCAATGGTCCGTTTTGTCTTGTACCTCCAGAACTCTGGAACAGCAGCTGATCGATTTCTAAAGAGTCTCTCTGCTTTCATCAATGGCTTGGACACCAAAAATAATGTGAAGGTGGATTGATGGTTTTTCTATTTGTTTCTTAAAGCAGTGTAGGAAACATTTAACAGACTGACATTTTTTTACCATTAATTAATAATATAAATGATTTGACGTCAACTTTCTTTTTCAGATCTGGTTCAATAACAAAGGCTGGCATAGTATTGGAGCTTTCCTCAATGTGATGAACAATGGCATACTGCGTGCCAACCTGCCCCCAGGGAAGGACCCACATAAATTTGGCATTACAGCCTTCAATCACCCTTTGAACCTCACTAAAGAACAGCTCTCCCAAGTTGCACTGTAAGTGTAACACTACATTTAGATTGTTTTATGATTATAATTATTTGACAACAGTTATTTAGGTCAGATACTGAAATGAATCATTAACAGCTATGAAAGCTTTTTATGCTCACTCTCACAAATTCCACCTTTGCATTATTATTTCAGGGTTACTACCTCAGTGGATGTGCTGGTGTCCATCTGTGTCATCTTCGCCATGTCCTTCGTCCCTGCCAGCTTCGTAGTCTTCCTCATCCAAGAACGTGTCAACAAAGCCAAGCACATGCAGTTCATCAGTGGTGTACAGCCATTCCTGTACTGGCTGGCCAATTTTATCTGGGATATGGTACGCGTCCTGATTTTGAAAGCTACAACTCTAAACTCTAAAATGTCTTCACTATCCCCTTTTAGCATTTATGAGTCTGTTCTTAATACACTCGTCCCTCTTCTGTGTTACAGTGCAATTATGTTGTACCAGCAACCCTGGTCATCATTATCTTTGTGTGCTTCCAACAAAAAGCCTATGTGTCTTCTACTAACCTGCCTGTGCTGGCCCTGTTATTGCTTCTGTATGGGTAAGTGGTTTATATTCATTTCCTTTTGAGTTGGATGTTGTTTTTTACTAATTGCCACAGGTCATTTACCCAGCGTTTGTACTGAATGAATAATAGTCTCTGTCTGTCATCCCTCTCTCTAGGTGGTCCATCACTCCTCTGATGTATCCAGCCTCATTCTTTTTTCAAATCCCAAGTACAGCTTATGTTGTCCTCACCAGCGTCAACATCCTTATTGGCATCAACGGCAGTGTGTCCACTTTCGTAATGGAGTTGTTTGGTAACAATGTGGGTTCCTTTCTAAACATTTTGCACAGTACAGTCTGTAACCAGTTTTACTCAAATTTGGTCTCAGTCTGTTGAGCAAAGCCTGAATATAAAATAGCCAAATGCCTGACTCATTTTCTATCCTCCCCAGGAGATTGGAGGCATCAATGACATCCTGAAGAACGTGCTCCTGATCTTCCCTCACTTCTGTCTTGGGCGAGGTCTGATTGATATGGTGAAGAACCAGGCCATGGCTGATGCTCTGGAGCGGTTTGGTGAGAATAGCTTGTTTATTTTATTTTGAGTGCTCTTCACTTTGTACTTCATAGGTTTTCCTAGTGTCTGAAGGAGTAATCAGAGGCATGTCCGTTTTCAGAGTTCTTAGAAATCTTAGAAGAGACGTTTCTTATACACTGAAAAAATGGACTTCATTGAATTGTCTTGATTCAGTCATATAAATAATTTCCACATTAATAAAACTTGTCTTTCAGTTTCATGTTTAGTGTGAAAGGGTCTTTAAAGGTTTGGTGCTTATGACTGAAAACAGGTGAGAACCGTTTCCGCTCTCCTCTGGAGTGGGACATGGTGGGGAAGAACCTCTTTGCAATGGCGGTGGAGGGAGTGGTCTTCTTCATCATCACCGTCTTAATCCAGTACCGCTTCTTCATCAAACCCACGTGAGCAACATCTTCATCCAAATATACCGCAATATTAGCATCATGGTAGGAAAATGTTCACTGTTAGAGGGTTGTTTGATTGACTTTGTGAATCCTGGTGGCTCTGCAGGTCTCTGAGCGCAAAGCTTAGTCCAATTGGAGAGGAGGATGAGGATGTAGCAAGAGAGAGGCAGAGGATTGTTTCTGGAGCGGGACAAGGAGACATCTTGGAACTTAGAGAGCTCACCAAGGTCTGAACCATTTTTAGAGATTAAGCTCAAGTCTATAGAAGTCCAAAGTTAGTAATGTTTTGTGTATTGTTCAAAGTAAACGATCTAATGTATAATTAATTGCATAGTTGTATGATACATTTCCATTCAATCTCAAAAAACTGAAAAATTGTAAAAAAGGTTTTTACGCAAAACAAGACTGTATGCACAACAGTAGCTTTTCATTTAAATTACAAAACATCTAGTCTAATATCAACAGGAAGTCTGGAATCCACACAGAATTTACTTGAGAAATAATAGCAAATCACTACATGATTTTGCTATTTCCACCAAAAACTGGGAACAAAGAGTTAACATCACCTCTCACTCTAAGAGAGCTCTGCTCACAGCGTTATTTTGTTGTGTTACAGGTGTATAAGAGAAAACAGAAGCCGGCTGTGGATCGACTTTGTGTGGGCATTCCTCCAGGCGAGGTAAGACACACATGCACAATGTTGACACATAACGCACACACACTGCTAACAGTTCAAACTGTCCAAAACAAACAGATCACCAATTTGACTTTTATCTCATTCTTATCCAGTGCTTTGGTCTGCTTGGTGTGAATGGGGCTGGAAAGACTAGTACATTCAAGATGCTGACAGGAGATTCTATAGTGACCAGTGGAGAAGCCTTCCTAGCTAGAAAGAGGTAAGATAGCACAAACATGTTCATTCAATGCATTATTTCATTTATATTTATATTAAATTTATATTTAATGTTATGTGTTTTTGGATATATTGTAGTTTAATACTTTGTATACTATTTAATGCCTGACCAATAAAGTGTTTTTTTTTTCTTTTTCTGGAAGTTAAACTATTGTCAAACTGAGAACATCTTTGTCTCTGAATCTGTTGTTCTCAGTATACTAAGGGAAATTGACCAGGTTCACCAGAATATGGGCTACTGCCCTCAGTTTGATGCCATCAATGACCTGCTGACGGGCAGAGAGCACCTGGAGTTTTATGCCATCCTGCGGGGGGTCCCTGAAAGGGAAGTATGTGAGGTAAGTACATGTAGTGTCACTGATGTGAAGCACCGCTTTTAAATGAGACTCCTATTTGCCTGTAGTATCGAAAGTCTAGCTGAAGAATCATTAAGCAAAGTTAGTTTTATCCTGCATTTGGGAACTCACCTAAGATTTTCAGGTGAGACTGCTTTCCACCACAATGTGGGACAAAAAACATACAAATATTAGAGATCCTGCTGTTGTAGAAGTGGAAAGCAGTACAGGTGTGATCTAGGGCTGCACAACATAAAAATAATAATCATATTCCGATTATGGTGCTACATATCACAATTGTGATGCCTTTGCAAATATATTAAAGGGCCCATTTCATCACTTTTTTAGAATTAAAAAAGCTTGAAGCATATAAAGATTGTCAAAGATTCAAAGTGTTCCTTCACTTCCACACAGTATGAAAACATTTGGAAACAATTTGGAAATCATTTTTTGTGATGTCACATTTACATACTCCTCATTCGGTCTTCAGCAGTTTGGCTCCACCTATTCAAAGGAGTGTTTCAGCCCTTATGAATGAACTGCAGTACATGGTAGCCAATCAGAAAATAGATTGTTTACATATACCAGTCTCAAAGGCTCAGTAACAAAACACCATGTTTCGTCTTGATTGAAAAATGGACATGTGAGAATTAAGCTGAATTCTGAATTACATTTTGGTATATAAACCCAAAAAAAGAATATAAAAAAAAACTAAATAGGCTTGGTGTATTTGTGTCTTTAATTGCTATAACATGGTTTGTGATGCTCACAAAAGATACTTCCTCTCCTGGAGAATCTTTAGCCTGCTAAGCATGCATGAGTTAAACTGAATGTGTGTGTTTCTGGCAGGTGGCTGAGTGGGGTATCCACAAACTGGGCTTAATAAAGTACGCCGACAAAGCAGCAGGAAGCTACAGTGGGGGCAACATGCGCAAGCTCTCCACCGCCATGGCACTAATAGCCGGCCCACCAGTGGTGTTTCTGGTATGTACACACACACACACACACACACACACACACACACACACACACGCGCGCACACATTTCCCATTGCTTGCACAATTAGCTCATGCTATTTTCTCACTCTGGGTGGTCATGTGCTCTGCGCAGCACTGTACAACAAAAACAACACAGGCCTGATTCCTGTGACTGTTGTTTAGTTGTTCTCTCAATGGGAGCTCCAGTACTGTTGTATAAGAAGAGTTAGATTCAAATTCCCCACTGGCCCGAGTCCTGATTCTGACTGAATATTTCGTACATTTGTTTTTAGTTCTTTCATTACTTTCTTTACAAGGGCACAGGAATCTGTTTACATTTAGTCCTCAGTTAACAACAGCATAAAACTTTAACTGTTGATGCTTTTCAGATGCTCACATTATTCTTATCTTACATTCAGAAAATGATCTATAAAATTCACCATAATTTGCCATAATCCTAAACCTGTTGCTGGGTGTCTGAGTTTTACAAGTTTATTAACAGTTTAATCTTTTGTAGATAGGAAACATGTTTTGTTGTGCTTTAAAGTAGAGAGATGGTGTTATAGTGTAGAAGAAGGCGTTTTCAGCAGCAATGCTGATAAAAACATTGCTGTGTATTTTCTGTTACATCTGTGGACTAATCAGTTCTGTGGACTATGTTGTTTATCACAGGATGAGCCCACCACTGGTATGGACCCCAAGGCCCGCCGTGCTCTGTGGAACTGCATCCACAGTGTAATTAAAGAGGGTCGCTCTGTCGTGCTCACATCACACAGGTAAGACCCACTGCACCTGCTCAAGGCAAGGTTTATAATACTGAGTGAGGAATGGGAACACAGGGGACTAGAATTGCCGAAAAAGTCAGTGAGGAGTGAATACATTTGTAGGCTTGCAAAACACAGTTCTGAAATATCCTCACTATGCTTTAGGCAGCTTAAAGGTAAGGTAAAATGTGATATATATACTTTTGCATAGAATTGTAGGAACTGAAGGTGGGCTGCATTTTTCTCTCTGACTTTTGGCTAAAACCTAGCAGCGAGAAGAGTAAAAAAAAATGCAAAGTAGTACAAGTGCTGTCAACTTTATAGAATAAAAATAAATACAAAAATGTAAATGCTGCCTAAGAGTTAATTACTAGAATGTAATTGAGAAAATATGTAGAATATACTTGAGTACAAGAAAGGAATACATGCAGTTAAGTAAGCGTAACTAGTTACTGCCCACTTCCGTGTACCTTTCCTTCTTACCTCAATTCTATTTACCACTAGAGGGCAAGAACTCCGCATTTCTTATGTAAGTGTGTGTATTTTGCTCCCTTGGTTTTGAGCTAACCTTTGCTCTGTGCTTCCACAGTATGGAGGAGTGTGAAGCATTGTGCACCAGAATGGCCATCATGGTAAACGGCAGATTTCGGTGTCTGGGCAGCGTCCAGCACCTGAAAAACAGGTAAGAGCTCTCGAATAGCACTTGCTTTCATTTTCATTTTATCAGGCACATTCAGGCATATTAATGTAATACCAAGCAGTTTTAGACAAGTTCTGAGAGCTTTATATACTAAGCAATTTCATTCCACAGGTTTGGTGATGGATACACCATCATCCTGAGGGTAGCAGGCCCAGACCCGGACCTGCAGCCCGTGATGAAGTTTATAGAGAGTGAGCTGCCTGGCAGTATACTGAAGGAGAAGCACAGAAACATGCTGCAGTATCAGCTGCCCTCATCCCTCTGTTCCCTCGCTCACATCTTCAGCATCCTTGCCAAGCACAAAGACCTCCTCAGAATAGAGGACTACTCTGTTTCCCAAACCACACTGGATCAGGTGAGAACAGTCATCATCAGACAAATTCGCTACAAAATAGTAACACCTCACTACAGGGCAGTGCATGATACCTACAGTACCTACTTAAACATGGATAAATGCTTTTTACAAGTTTCAGATGTCACACAGGCTACACTAGTCGATTTCACCACAGAAAGTATTATGACAACTGACTGTTGAAATGAGCCTATATAAATGTTTAAGTAGGCTTGTGTCAGTTGTTATGAAAGGCTTATATTGGTGCTATGTAGCCTTATGAACATTGCACCACAGCAAGGAGTTATAGTTAAAAGTATTTATTTAAAATTAAAAGATAATAAATTAGACCAAATCATACTACAATGGCTTGGTTTGAATTTAGTAATATGATTTGAGAGGCATGTGATGCAATTATATACAAGCTTATTTGCATGGAGAAAAATGTTGTATGAATTATGCCAGGGTTTGGTGATTTCCCTGCTCAGACACAACCGGTTCAGTGCATCTGGTAATTTCCAGGTTTAGGGGTGTGTCTAAATCACCACTCTGCTGGACACCAGCCTTTCAAACTGAAGAACCATCATTAATGCCTTTAGCCAGACAGACCATCATTTTAACAAGAAACACTTGAACAAGACACTGACCTTTATTTCCTCACCTGTAGGTGTTTGTTAACTTTGCCAAGGACCAAAGTGACGATCACTCCGACCACTCGATACGGCGTAAAGAGGCAGCGGTGGACATTCCTCTGCTCAGTTTACCAGCTTCACAAGAGAAACCCAAGCAGAGCTTTGTTTGACCAAAAGACTTTATTACACTTCTTAGGAGTGAACTGGAATCAGTGAAATTCACTAATTTCACATTGCCATTCTTGTCTTTGAGCTGCAGTCTGCTAATTATCTGCTCAGTCAGCCGCACAAGGCCTGCAGGAGTGTGCTGGTGCAGACACTGAGAAACTCAATGCAAGTCAATGCAAACAGATAAAGAATCCACTCGGGATGTGCCGTGGAGCTTGGATCGCCATGCTAATCCCAGACCAGAGTGAAACTTGAATAACTGCCATAATTTCTTTCTCGTACGGACTGCGCAGAGAGTTTTGGCGCAGTTTTTCTATTTGTAGTTGACAAATCTTTCAAGTGTGCTGTGTGATTTTGGATCTGTAACTGCAATTGACTGGAAAATTCAGGGTCAGTTTCTGTTTATTTGTACTAGAAATGACATAATGAAGAATCAGTCTTTTTTTTGTCGTTGCCAAGGGCTCAGCGGCAAAGTGAAATCGCTGTTGAACTGATTATGGTTTAATATGTGCCTTTATTTATGAAAAAACCCAATTGTTTTACAGTTTGTTTATTTTTTAAAGTCCAGTTGGGCATTCTTTTGTGAAATATTTGTATATCAGTGACTGATAGTACTGCAATCTGGGAGAAGAGCAAGAAGTGTTTATTGTTGAGTTAGAAAAGTAATGCATAGAGAAAAGGACTGATTTTATGTGTTTGTTAATAAAAGAACAGAATTATTGGAGAAGGGTAGTCTCCCAGTCACAAAATAGAACATATACCTCAGCAAATACAGGAGCCCTGACATTTCAGCATTTTGAAGGACTTTTGAGTATCATGCGTGAGAAAACGACCTTATTTCAAATGGCGTCCTTGGAAGGGTTTTAGCCAATAATCCAGCAGGCCTTACGACCTCAAGTAAGCCTTCAAATCCAAGCTAATCCTTTGTAGTATTTGGTTAAGTACAGAAACGGTGAGTTGTCCACTGATGGTGATTCAGGAGCCTGAACTATCTGGTCTATCCGAAAGAAGTCAGTGTTATGAATCCTGTGTACTGTGCTCTCTCAGCGAAGCACAGCTGTTTCTTGCTCAACTACATTATGCCATGATCTGTCAGTATTCAGAAACAGCTGTTCTCCGGTCTTGGAGAGAGGGTGGCCACGAGGCCGGTCCGTTCAGTCCTAGCACTTTACTGGCTGTGTTAATTGGAAAAGTGTTCACTGGAAATGTGTTTATTCATTTGCACTGGATTTTCCACAGAACTAAAACATTCCACATTTTAGCTGTAACTTCTCTTTTCTAAAAGGAGAAAAGAAATTCACTTTAACTTTAGCGATATTCCTTATTTAACGCGTGTTTACATTTCAGATGAACAGCTGTGGAACATCTGTTACTCACCCTGTACAATACTTACTTACACAATAAAATGTGACAAATCTACCAATGTGACTTCATTATTTTGTGGTCTAAATGATTCATTTCACCTGTTCCTTTGTTTGCACTTATACTGCACTATTGCTTCATTATTGATGCCACAACAGAAATAATATTCACTCACTTGTTACTGAATTATGATTTCAGTCAAGCTGGATTTTTTTTGTTGCCCTATTTGTTCTTGGTCCTACAAAGCTGAGATTACAATTTCATTTCATTTCATCTCCATTTGAAGAGCATTCTTCTGAAAATACAGTTAACCCCTGATATCATGCCCCATCCACTGGTCCAAGCTATCAGCAGGCAAAAACACCCCATCAGCTCAGACACCCTCCCTGCTACCATTTTTCCTTTGGGAAGTTCGTATTACATAAGCAAAATGTGCTTTTTGACTTTTAGCAGTAATAAAACGCATCCTATGGTAAAAAGTAAACACAACAGCTGCTAAATATTATTCTGTCCAAAAAGAATTCTGTCACATCTACAGAGCAGTTTAAACCTTAAACCAGTTTTTCCCAAAGGGTGGAATACAGCCCCCTGATGGGCTGTGAAGGTACTGCAGGTGGGGCATGAGCGGTCATGTCACATACACCTGTGCGCGCGCGCGCACACACAAACACACACACATTATATGTGTGTGTGCGTGTGTGTGTATATATATATATATATATATATATGTATGTGTGTGTGTGTGTGTGTGTGTATCTGAGTCCTTTTCAAAAAAGCCCTTATATCTGTCAACAAATATATATAAAAGCCTGAAATTAGTCAAATCTTTATGATAACATTTTTACTATTCAACATTTCTCAATATCGGCAATTGAGTGTTTGTGAATAGTTTATGCATTTGCACTGCATTGCTGTAGGCCCACTTCAATATAGAGTTCTCCTGTTTATGAAATCAAAAATATTTAAACAAGTAAAAACAAAGTTGTAATTAAAGGTTTGGCTTTTCAAATTTCAAACTGAACATCGACATTCCTAGTTTTGGGAATGGCTGTTGAAAATCTCTAATACACAGCTCTCAGGTATTTGCAGATCATTTTATTTTTAATCAACACAATCACAAGACCTGATAAGTGCGTTAGAGCAGTGTTGCATGAATGTAAAATCTGCACAATCCTTTGTAAACATGCCTGCGGTTACTGTACATAGTGGCTCGAGGTAACTGTTAAAGGAGTAATATGCCTGCCAGTACTGCCCAAGTGCACATAGTTGATATAAAGGGTGCATAGCTGGTAAGGTAAGAAAGTAACAGTGTTCAGGACGTACGGTAATAAACGACTGATTTACAGAAAAAAAAAGTCTGCAATCAAAAATATATTTGTAACAAATCCTATCTGATTCCTTTCAAAAAGCCCTTATATCTGTTAACAAACATGAACGAACTAGGCACTAAATTATTAGATCTTTTCATCAGGAATATAACTGAGAATATACTGCCTGCTGCTCACGCTGGATCGGAAAAGGAAAACGGGTTCATCACCCGATCAGCAGTAGCCTGGAGTAAACTGTCCACTGTCTCAGCATACAGCTCTACAGGTTTAGTTGAGCGGTGAGAAGGGGCACGGGAACATCAGCTTGGTTTTCTGTGATTCCAGGTATGAGACGCTCTGCCGCACTGTAGAGATAACACAAGGAAACATGAGAATTAATGTTAGAGAAAATAACTATATTCTTTAAATTTTTACACGAGTGTTCACCTCTCAAAACATTTACACAGGAACATATTAGAAAAACAGCTGAAAAGCAGCTTGAGACTTCAAATAGCTAGTTTTTAATGACTTATTACTTTTTTACCAATCTGATTTAGTGAGAGTCTGTAGAAGACAGTTCATAGGGAGCAAAGAAAATGTAATGTTGGGATCATAATCACAGCTGGCTGCTTTTTTCTAACAGTTATGATGTGGGGAAAGAAAGAGGTTTACCTGCAGCCACTACTCTTGGATCACTGTGAGCTTTGTGTCTTATGGCCGCCCGATGGTCTGCACTCTCATACCACCACAGAACATGCACTGCAGAACACAAGAGAGACTCGAAACAGGAACACAACACACACATCCTAACTGCAGGACAAAGCTCTGAGGTGACCTCATGTTTAACTGGGGGCAGGTAGATCTTGAATGCATATTTTAACGGAGGCTCAGATCATCACCTCCTGGTTTGGGAACAGCTCTGTACAGAACATTACAGGAGTGTACTGCACCAGATCAGCTCTACCATCTCTGCAGGACATTTACACCAGGAGATGCAGAACCAGACCAACTAGGATCATCAGAGACTCATCTCTGTTTAAACTTCTGAAACTACATGTCAGGAGTATTATGGCCTTAATGAGGACATGCCATCATGACTTTTAACTGTTCATCAAAATCATACCTACTGTGTTTTCAGCAGCAACTAGCACACTTTAAAGTACATATTCTATTATGTTGGCACACTTCTCATTTAAACGTATGTTTATTTGGGAATATATATATACACTAGAGGTGGGCATAGATTAATTTTTGTATCGCCGTTAATCTCATTGGAATCTTGGCGTTAACGGCGTTAACGGTGTTAAATGAGACAAATTAAACTTTTCATTTATTTAAGTCCTTTTGCCCATTAAAAACGTTCCACGCAATTATATAACGACAATATAGGACTTAATTATTTCCTTTAATGTGGACACAAGCGGAAGCGTCTGTCGTTGCTAAGCAACCATCAGCCGCGCTCTCTCACTC
>JBBPDB010000128.1:4193017-4210346 GCA_037974465.1 Brachypetersius altus
TCCCTCTCTCTTTCTCCCTGTCTCCCTCTCTCCCTCTCTACCTCCCTCTCTCTCTCTCTCTCTCTCTCTCTCCTCTCAGCAAGTTGATGACCCATGTGGCGTCTCAGTTCTCCTCCAGCTACGTGTTTTATTGGAAGGAGTATTTTGGAGAGCAGCCGCTGCTGTACCCTCCAGGATTTGATGGCAGGGTTGTCTTATATCCTAGCAACCGCAACCTTAGAGACTACTTAAGTTGGAGACAAGCCGACTGTAAGTGTTTCTGAAATGCAGGGCTTAGATGTGATGTGTGTTTTACACTCTGTCTGAGTAAACACGTCTCTGACATCAAGCGTATTAATCATTGAGTGAAATGGTTGTGAGTCTACCATTTTGAGTTTTTCTTGTGTTCAGTAATTCCAGCTGCTGATTACTGCAGTATTGCTTTATTTCTGTTGGCCTGCAGGTCACATCAACAACTTGTACAACACGGCTTTTTGGACGCTGGTGCAAAAAGGTGGACTCTCTAAAACTCAAGCAGAGGAGAGGCTAAATGTGAGATTTACACCTCAGGCAATTTTATTATATTATTATTACCAAACTACCTTTTCTGGTCCTGTGGGGCTGGTGTCCAGCATGGTTTGATGGTTCTCCTCCTCATACCCAATCACTAAACCTGACAATTAACACTGGAGGTGAACCAGGTGTGTTTGAGGAGAGAAGTCACCAAATTGCTGGACACCGTCCCTCCAGGACTGGGGTTTGGGCTCCCCTGGTATGTTAATAGGTTCTTTGCTTCTTGGTTGCACTTTGTATCTAATTTTTTACACCATTTACTCTAATGTCTTTCACATTTCTGTCATTCTGTTCTTTCAGGGCACTTTGTCTGGAGACAAGAATGAGATTTTGTTTTCTGAGTTTAATATGAATTACAACAGCGAACTTCCAATGCACAGAAAAGGCACTACTTTGATCTGGGAAAAGGTGAGTAATGGTGCTAATGTTCAGGTACATCAATGAAAATTCCATCCATCCAGTAACAGTAATTCATGCTGCTTTTCTGTAGGTTGACGAAACAACGACTAAAAAGATCACAATGCCCAAAGAGGGTGAGAAAGAGGTCACGTTTACGCGCATTAGACGAAAAGTTACACCTCATTATTGTGACATCATTGGAGATTCATTCTGGAATGAGCATCCAGATGTCTTAGAGGAGGACAGCTGTTAAGCCTGGATGAAGAAAACAACTTGTCCTGGACTACACAACTTCGGTGGAGCATTTGGATTTTCCGCAAACAAGTTCAGAACTTTTTATTTTTAATTTTATGTAAATAAATATTTTTACCTACTTGACTATTTTTATGGTTTTATTTTTGCCACTCAGACCCATGACCAGTGGTGTATGAAATTTTCCTAAATAATATTTGTATGTTTTCCTGTGAACAACATTGATCCTTATTTGAGTTTTGTGTAATACTGAGGACTTTCCGTGTAAGGAGTGAATTATGTCCCAAAAGGACTCTCAACTCTGACAAACAACACTGACAACCACCGCTGTTTACATTTAAAAACCTTTTATTTAGCCAAGCCAACTTTATTTATAAAGCACTTTAACAACAGCAACCACTGACCAAAGTGCTGAACATAGGAGTAGAATACATTAAAAACTAAAATAAAAACTGTGATAAAAGTGCAAGGCAAAGAAAATAAAATCAACATTTCACACTGGGTCAAAAGCCAAGCGGAAAAGGTGAGTCTTAAGAGCAGATTTAAAAACGGGCAGTGAGGAGACTTTTCTAATGTGTACCACCAATGAATTCCACAGATTTGGAGCCGCAAAGGCAAAACCCCTATCCCCCATGAGCTTCCGCTGTGTCCTCGGCACATACAGAAGGGCCGGGGAGGAGAGTGCAGGTGCAGTAGCTCAGAGAGGAAGGGCGGGACAAGACCATTTAAGGATTTAAAAACAGAAGAATTTTAAAATGAACAAAAATGGTGACTGGTTAATGCAGGTTACTAGAGTCAAGGACACCATGGACCAAAAATCTTCTGTGTATAGTTGTATAAATATGCCATCGCAGCACTTCATTTAATTCTCCTTTCTCTGTTAAAGTCACTTTAAGATGTTGGCAGCTTGGTTGTATACGATTGGGTTTGGAGAATAAGTTGCAATCTTCAGCAAAAATTTAACACGGGCCAAAAAGATGTAGTGCGAATCTTCAACCACAAGGTGGCACTCTTTCACTTCTGACATTACCTTCCGTTCATGCTGCGGCCTAAGAGCTCAATTTCAGCCTCTTTCCTCAGATCCGGTCTTTCTGTCTTTATTTTATACATCGAAAACAGTCAATAATAAAAACTAAGTTAATATCCATACATTCTCGAACTGAACAGTGGTTAAACAAGCATGATGAAGCTGGACAGAAACTTGTTTAAAGAATAGTGGCGCCTATAGCTACACATGAAAACACCACAGCACACAGTGTGAAATTCTTTCTCTGCATTTAGCCCATTCAGCAAGAGACGCAGCGGCCTGCCACCAACCTGGGCGCCCGGGGAGCAGTGTGGGGAAGGTACCTTGTATAAAGGTTTTGTATAAAATATTTTGGAAACGAGGGTTTCACAGCAGGGTTTAAGTTCTAAAGAATCACTGACAAACTTGTCAAATGCTTGTGTGTAATTTTTTATATTTCTATGACATATTCCACTAAAATGACTGTACGTGCATTTCAGCTTCCTTGCCAGATATTATTAGTGTGTGTGTGTGTGTGTGTGTATATATGTATATATATACGTGTGTATGTGTGTGTGTGTGTGTGTGTGTGTATGCTTATTTTTACAAATCTACAATATGGTTATTAACAATGATGACAGTTGATTTAGAAATAAATGAAAAGCATATGAGTGTGTGCTCCTGTGTGACAATGCAATATTAACAATATAACATTATAAGTAGCTATAGTTGCACTTTCATAATTGTAGTACAATAGCTTCTGATGTCCAGAGTAACATCAGTATTGAGCAGAAAGCATGTTTTCACGTTTGCTTTTTAGGCTTCCTACACTGCTCCTATGCAACCCCTCCCCACTAGATGGCAGTGTAGCCTGTTCAGTGATTAAGCATACGGACGCTGAGGTCATACAATCCCTTTAACATTATCTTTGATACAATAAAAGTGATTTACAATCCATGATAAATAGGCCTA
Organism: Brachypetersius altus; assembly: GCA_037974465.1. Lineage (NCBI taxonomy): Eukaryota > Metazoa > Chordata > Actinopteri > Characiformes > Alestidae > Brachypetersius > Brachypetersius altus. The sequence goes on from JBBPDB010000128.1 coordinate 4,196,199, forward strand.
TGAATAACAAAGCCCTGTTGTGATTCTCCTCTGGGGCCCTTCACTGAATGGAAGAAACACTGTGTGAGTCTGCGTCGGCTCAGAAAAAGATGCACAAAGAATGGCATCACTTTTGGGTGCGAAAAACAACTTTTGCTTTCCATAACAGCTTGATAAAAGAAATGATGCTATATTAAATTAAACATAGAGATAACATCTATAAAAGAAAACTTTAATGTCAGACTTTAGGCTGAATTACACTACATATCTAGTCAGCCACTTTAAGGTACCCATTGGTGTCTGACACATTCAGCTGTGCAGTTTTATAATCTTCACCGTGCATAAGTTCACCCTACCCAGAGCTAATATCAGGGTTAACCCCAGCATTGGTCTGCGGAACAGAACTGAGTACTCTATTGCGATGGATCTCCTTTCTATTAATATTAACACTTAATACTTAATTAATACTTAACATTAATGCTTTAATTCACCGAGGCTCTTTCAGCTGAATGCAATCAACTCCTAACAGCAATGTTTCACCATCGATTGTAAAGTCTTTCCAGAATATTAGAGGCCATTATAGCAAAGAGAGACAAACACCCAATACATCTGATGTCAAAGTATGTATGTTTTCACGCTAGTTTTTACTTTATTTATGTCTGACTGCAGAAACGAATTGTGGCTTATAATAATGTGCAATTTATTATGATTTATCTCTGTCATACAAAACAAATAATACAGTAGCGCTTCATTGTTATATTTGTTACGGTCATAAATAATTTGAATTCAGTAGGTAGCTTTACCATTTTGTTTAAACATTAATTTTCAATATTTTTATTTCTCATTAAAATATTTTAAAAGTGTTGGCTGCATTTTTGCACCCAGTGCAATTTTTCTCAAAACAGCCATGTTACATCTTGTCACCGTTTGTATTCATGTTCAATATTCTGCACCTGACAGCACATGCAACAAATACATTTTTATTAAAATGAATAACGGTTCTGATGTGTGACTTCCCTGCTTCTTCTAAGCTGCTCTACAGACAGTGGAACATCATAACCTAGTTGCCGGCTCCCTCCGCTCAAATCTAGTGCTGATACAGGAAATTTCCCATCCAAATCTCTCTTCAGGTCCAGCCCAAAACACAAGATGGATGTTCTCTTTTGGTTAAGAAATCCATTCTCTTGCCACCCGCGCTCCCTTAGGTGGAGAGGATGAATATGTAGACTCCTCTCCAAGGTGAGAGCGGGGAGGCGAGGGACCGGGCTGGCTATATTCGGCTGAGGACCTATTTTTTTGCCTGTGGGCACAGAAAGAATCACATTCATTTGGCCTTTCAAACAGATAAATACTTTCTCTGCAAGCACTGAAACTCAGGTAGAAAGGAAGAAAAGTGAGTTTGTATCGTTTGTGTTGTGTCTCTGTATTTTTTTTTATACAGGGGATCGGGAGAACCCTTATGAGTGATATTGTGAGTGACTGAGTTTAGGCCTGAGTCTAGACTGAAAAAGATTTTTTCAATGCTAATTCACCAGTAAAATTTAGTCCAAGATTAGTCTCAGTCTGTTTCCATTTAATAATGTTTAATTCTGTTATTGCTAGTAGGGTGTGTAAATGAAGGAGAATGTAACTTTCATTCCATTATTTATAGACCAGCAGAAAATAACTCACTCACTTGTGACTTTGCAAAACTTTGTTTACACTTTTAAGAGAATTTGTTTAGTGTAACCCTGCTCTGATATCAGCGAATGAAGCGAATCAGGCATGATGATACCTTACAGGTCAAGAACTCAGGTCAGGTTTCACTCAGGTCTGAATGATGACTTGAAGTACTATTATACATATAAGGACATGCACAAATGAAGAGAACAGGTTGCTAAGTTTAAAGAAATGTATTTATTATATTATTGCTGTCAGGACAAAATTTTCTTCGTTTATATCACATTTTATTAGATTGTTATGTAACGTGTAAGTGCTGTTTACTTTGTCCCAATGTGGACAAATAGAAATGCCCCAGAAAGGCAGTGTGTTTAGTTTTTGTTCCTTCTCCTGTGAAATTATTTTAGAAGATTTGTTTCAACAATGACAACAACTAGCCGTATTGGTTCAATTTACAGGCAGACTTCTTCATCTCCAGCTCTTGTAGTTGTCATGTAATAGTGTAATTCACAATCCTGCGGTGGTTTTACAGTGTTGGGAAGACCCAACCTTGAACTCACGTCAGTCCCTTGGAAAGCTGACAGGTATGTCCTGCTATGAGCTGACAACACTCTGTCATTTGGAATTTGGGCCTTTTCCTGGAGCTGCGCCTTCTGACAGTGGTTGCTACGGGGGCTTATGCAGGTATTCATTAGTGACAAAGCCAGCACAGTGTAGTGCTTTGATTGAGATTTCTTCCTCCAGCTTTGACCTGTCTTATACCCCACTGAGGTGGAAGCAGGGCACTGGAGAAATTAGCCAGCCCACCCAACCCCTTGCCCAGGAAACAATAGTGTTGTAAAATATCACAAGGCAATAAACACACACGGCCCAACAAAAAGGCAGCACCAAGCACAAAAGTGTCTGTAAATGTTTTGGGTCAGTGCAGCACCATGCTGAACTCCTGACCCCTTGAGTGACCGCAGAGGCCACCGAGTTAAGACAAAGCAGTAATTATCTATAGGTTACTAACGCATTGTGAACACAATGAAGGCACACACAGTGGAGTGTGTGTGTGTGTGAGGGGCAACTGCATGCCCCAGTGCAACTTTACTCTAGCTGAAGGACGATTCCACTAATGAAAATGAAGTCATTCAGAGCGGACTGATGACAAAAATGCCTCTAAAGCTTCATTTCATGTTTTTACATAAAAAGTTATGTACTCAGCCTGAATCATTGTTTTACAATGTTTAAGAAAGAATTGTGGCTTTTGTAATGCAGATTTGCCAACATCACTTACAAGAACTTCAATGGGTTCAATGGTTGTACTGGACACATTCTTGACATTGTTCCTATCATTGTAAACAAATCCAAACCAGTACATTTTTTTCTACAATGAACATTTCGCATCAATGAACATTTTTTGGCTAATTGTATTATGTGGAATTTTTTTTACAGATTTGTGAGATTCACTCCAAAAGCATTAATTGAAAATGTACATAAAATTAAAAGAAAATCTCATTAGTAGGAACTAAGGTCATAGATAGTTATGTAAGCGCTTGCACAGCCTTGGCTGGATAAATATTGGCTGAATCCTCGTTTATATTACCGCATTTCACCAGATTTCTAATCTCTTCTCTTCATTGCTACTTCCAAACACATCCCTAGCTTTACTTCATCACAAACATTCCTTAATCACTCCTATACTTTACTAATGAGCTTCCCCTTTGCCCTTCCTAAGCTTGTTTGTATGTGTACTTATGGGCATTGTGGCAGAAATGAAGAAATATACAAATGAATATAAACTCACCTGTTACCTATTATTAATTACCCATTACTCACCTATTCTTGTCATTTTTGAATTATTGAATATATTGAATTATTTGACAGACATTCTTACCCAGAGCAACTTACAAAAAAGTGCAAACAGTCACAGAGATACAAAAGTGTCAGAAATATGGTAAGAACATACGCCAACAGGTGAAAAATGCACATCAATAAATAAATGCAATGTATGTATGCAAAACACTGGGTTTTTTAGAAAAGTAAACGAAGAGGTTTGATGTAGAAAGCTGTTAAGTGATGTTGTTTGGAGAGTTGAGTCTTCGGTCCCCAGTGGAAGGAAGTGAATGAGCAAGGAGTTCAGGGTTCAGGAGGAAGCCCATTCCACCACTGAGGGACCAAGATGCTAAAGCAAAGAGGCCTAGGCTTAAGAACATATTTGTTGGAACAAAACTTTGACACTTAATCAACTGCTGTATGGTGTCTGATGTGAAAATCGCCTTATGATTTCCAAAGATGAAAATACAGCGAGATTCAAGCTGAGATTTCCATTGAAATGTAAAGAGCAAAACGTCTTATGTGAAAGATAAACCACAGTGAAGTGCAGACTGAGGTTCCTGTTGTACTCTGTTACTCCCCTCCTCTGGAGAGTGGCTGATGGTGTGAGTGATAGTGAGAGGGGTGAGTGGAAGAAGGCCTGAAGTGGGGGTTCTTCTGCTTGAGCATCTGCTGGAGCGTTGCATGGTGTCTGAAACATCAAACAGTCGAAGTCCAGACACTGGGCAGAAGAAAAAGCTTTAGCAGGAGGATTCTGCTTTTCCAGACAAAACAAATGCTTCTTCAGCTTCTTTAAACCAGAGGCTTCACCGGAGGCTTTGCAACGAGGAGCTGGGCTCATCCTCTTCATTTGCAGGACACAGAGAGTCGGTGAAAAGGAAGAAAATCTACATGCTGGGGGGCTTAGCACTGCAGCCCCTCAATAGGCAGTTTAGTCATCACAACAGGATTTCGGATTTGCCACAGATCCCATTGCGCCTAATTCCCAATGTAATGCAATGCTCCCACTCTTCCTCTCTGCCACTCTCTCTCTCCTTTCACATTCTCTCTTTCCTTATCTTGTTTCACATTCTCTCTCTCTCTCTCTCTGTCTCCCTCTCTGTCTCCCTCTCTGTCTCTCTCTGTCTCTCTCCCCTCTGTCCCCATCTCATGATTTCTTTCTCCCTCAGTTTCCTATTTCTCTCTTATACCCTTATTTCTTTCTTTCTTTCTTTCTTTCTTTCTTTCTTTCTTTTTCTTTTTTGTTTTCTTTCTTTCTCAGTCTCTCTTCTTCTATCCCTATCTTTCTCTGTCTCTTTTCTCTTTTTCTCTTTTTCTCTCTTTCCCTGTCTCTCATTTCATGATCGTTCTCCTATGAAATCGTGCAAGAAGCCAGCATAAACCAGCAAACTGTCTTATATCAACAGCGGCACAATCGGAGTCTTTTGTTTGCTCACTAGAGCATTGATCTGTGCATCTAAAGTCCTTGCTCAAAGAGTCTGTGGGGCTGGTAGACCACCACTCCACTCCCTCTCCTCCCTGGCCGCGCTGCCAGGACCGGCCCGCTTTCTCATGCTAATCGCACACTTTGTCCCGGGGTGGATTATCCTGCCGTGCCTTTTGTTGGAGCCCCAGAGCGGAGCCCCACGAGGGCGACCTTAGCTGCGGCCTCAGACACAAAGCCCCCCGCGTGCATGCAGCCCCACTCTGAGCACGTCCCTCCACACACAAATTAGTCCAGCACAATTCCATCTCACACTGGAGAGGCCCCCCCATCATTAAAAATGACTGCACATGCTCCCCAGCTACCAGCACTCAACAGAAACACGGCCAGGCTCGAGTCTAGTGTCTGCTCAGCACACAAGGATGGTCAGAGTCTTGCTGGCAAATCCTTTATTTGGGAAAGTTTTCATATTTTATTTCTCAGTACCACACACCTGCTTATTATGCCCCCTTTGATATAGTACAGTTAAAATATTTCAATATAAAATAATTTTGCTGCTGATACATTTCAAAAAAGTGTTCTAGTATGCTATTACTACCCATGTCGACTTATAATAACTGTATTATTGTTTTACATTACAAAATAAATATTGTATAAAACATACATGTATACATACATACAGTATATCCATATATACATATATTTTGGTGTATTACACATGCACACTTCACTGAATCATTCAAATGATTCATTTTTGATTAATTTCATTGAATCGTTCAAAAAGTAATTACATACTTTTGAAAAGTAATGAACTATCAATGTTAACTTTTAGAAATATCCCTGTTTATTCCTATTTATTAATTTACAATCACAAGCATCCGTCTTTCAGATCTACTACAACTCTCCAGGCTATTGGCTGGAGTCTGGTTCCATTCATCTCTCTTGAAGCCAACTTCTTGGTTCTGATCCAGCTGCTACACTGTGCTCGACTCTTTGTTTGGTGTCAGGGCAGATTTGATCCTTTTCCCGCTCCGCCCCTGGCAGCTCAGGAGGAGTGCAGGCTCTCACAGGTTCTTTAATTAGAGCTGTATCCAGCCCCAGAGACTGTGCCGGTCGCTCTGTCTCCACACAGTAGACGTGACCTCGTTTGAACGAGGCTCAGTGGGGAATGAAGGGCATGCTCCTGTGCCATGGCCTCATATTGTTGCACTGGAGCATGCAGTCTGCACCATTTGGCTACGGCTGCAGTCTAGTTGATTTCATGCACTTTGGCAAACTTGGGAATTCTTCATACACATCCTCCAGTGGCAACAACGGCATCGCAAAATGATGAAATCCATCAAATCATAGCAAGACCTTTTATAAGCACAAGTCCTGCACACCAAGCAAAAAATACTGAATATGTAATAATACCCAGAAATGCAACATAATGCATAGGGCTGTTTTTTTTATGTGTGCTTCTGGGGCGATGCACATTAATCAGTGTGAAGTAAATATGCCATTGTTAGCCAGCTGGCAAATTTTTAGCTGTAGTCTCTGTTGGCCAACTGGCAAGTGTTCTACTGTAGTCAACTGTAGGCCTGATGTTTTTAGGCTGAACAGTCTATTTGACCATCTTTGCAAAACCTACGTGTCAAAGCGATTCACTGCAATTCATAAATGAAACATGGATTCAGTAATAAACTTAGTGAAGCAGAGAGGTATGCCCCTATGGGGCGTCCTCATTCTGTATTCAAATAAGGTTGATGGCAAGTTGACTGACAGTGAGCGAAGCTAAAAAGGAGAGAGAGTGAAAAATACTAAAGTTGACAAAAGAGTCTTGCTCCTCCCACTCGCTATTGGCTGGTGACATGGAGGCTTTTCTTTTTCCTCGAGCTAATTGGCCACCCAGGCTTTCACTTGATTAGGAGTTTTTCTCTGTACACGTGCACGTCCTTCCCTGTCTGGAGTTACCCTGCGGCATGCCAGCTTTAACACCACGCCATCCCAACGTTGCCATGGAGAGCTGCCAAAGACCGAAGGGGAAAAAAAACAGCCATTACTGTGATTTCTGTTTGCAGAAATGTGTATACAATGATTTTAGCTAACATTTACATAAACATGCATGCAATGGGGAGATGATGAACTATTTATGTCTACAAAAATATAACGGAAAATGAACATGTGCTCAGGTTACACAAACAGTAAATTTCTTGTCAATTACCTTGAATAAGCTGTTTACTCAGTCAGAATGTACAAATTTACTACAGAAATATTTCCAAAGCTATTAAACAATAACAGATTGTGTGTGTATTATTAGTTAGTCACTACCTAAACACAACAGGTAATGATGGCAGTAGAAATTCATACAATAAACTTTGCAACACATAGGCATTAACATCACAAGCGCAAACTACGCACACACAGAGAGTTTGTTTTATCTTGGTACTTTTTTCTTTACTCTCTACTGAATTGCTTTTGCCTATTAGGTTCATTTAAAGCAAGAACAATGTGCAAAGACCTGTGGGACGTCCAGCCCTAGCTCCAGTGTCTCCCTTGGAGTCAAGGGGTGATAGATGAGCTAGACCTGATCTCATTATTTCATTAGTTATTTAGAAGCAGCGACGGAATTCGGTCACCTCTGCACCCCCGCTCACCCCCATCCTTTTGGGTGCAGATTTGAGGGTTGCGATCGTGTCTTTAAGGCCTGAGAAAGGAGGTGTGGGGGGAGGTGAGGTGGGGAAAGTGATTCGATTGTGTGCTGCTTCCATATGGTACCACGAGTGCTCAGTTTTTCTGGTCTTGTCAATGGTAGGCTCGAGCCATTTGAATGGTATGGAACCAGTGCCACCCCTTCACCAGCCCCCACCCCCAACACAACACAACAAACTTTGTCCGAGAGCCAGACCCCACCACCTCAGACCCAAACCCCAACCCAACCCCACCCCACCCCACCCCCCGGCCCCCTTATATATATAAAAAAAACAAACATAGGGAATCTGGTTAGAGAATAATAGCAGGAGCGGACTATAAGGGGCAGAGGCAGGGGGGTTAAAAAAAATGGTGGGGTGTCAAGAGAGGCACGGAAACCTCAGTGAAACAAAACTGGGGGCTCTATGAGACACACAAAAGCACAGCCACGGCCTTTCTGTTTGGTGCGACTGGTGGCGAGAGATAAGGGAATTGCTCAATACACAGAAAGAAAGGGCAATTCAGTGTTTTGGGGTTTCCACCTCAAGCTACTGGCATTATGCATATGTGTTTAAGAGATTGGGCTGATAATGCAGCACTTTGTCTGACAAGTTTTTGCTCTGTTTGAGTCTCAGTCGCTCTTTTGCTGCGTCCATTGTGAAGCAAGGTATTATGCAGTCCGGCTGATCCCATGCAAATGTACAAGAGAAATTTGGGACTAGCTCACTTCTTTATTTACTAGGAGAACACCCACCACAAAAATACAAGAAACTATTGTTTTAGTAGTAAATAACACCAAATCAGTGTAATCTAATTGGACCTAGTTCATGTGTTCATGTGCTTTTTTTGACACGGCCCATTGCCTTGGTCCTACTTCTCAATTAAAAGACTATGAATTGTAAATGGATCCATTATACTGCAGTGTAAATGTCATTTGCTTACATAATTTCTCCTTTCTTTTCTTCTTCTTTCAATGTGTTTCGAGACTAAATGACACTTCAATTAGCGCTCACTTACCAGACACCTGTCATCAGCCTACATTACATTCCATGTCTTAATACATTTAATATACTCTGCATGAGGACCTAGCCTAGTAACGCGCCAACAGGCAAATCTTAAACTCCGCTATAACCAATATAAAATGTATTATTAGCATGCCTAAATTATATCCCACCTGAACCCCTTCAGCAAGGGTTTATGTTCTGGGAGTTTGCCAACTGCACTGGATGCAGCGAGTGTTCCTTTGGAGAGTATTATCCACATAAATCACCAGCAGCTCACTGCGAGGATATTTCAGGGCAAACAAATTAATCATAGTCTGTGTTTTGTAAGGCTGTGTGGTTTCTGAACATTCCTCTGTGAGGTGAACTCAAGGTAGCGTGGGAGGGCGAGGGCTGGGAGAGTGTGAGATTCGCTCTCTGTATCAGTACAGTAATGTGTGTCAGAGCATAACAGCTCTAGGGAAACAATGATGATATGGGTATTGTCATCATTAAATAACATTTAAGAGACTCCCAGGAATCATGCAGAGTGTTTGCTGATGTTTACTGCGTGTTTGTTTGACTTATACTGGCCTTTAAGCTAAGAAACCATAAAGTTCATTTCTTGATGACACTATTATTTTTCTTGAATATTTTACAGTAGTTACATGTAGTTCAAGATACTAAATAGTACTGAATATGTCATAGCAGTTATAGTACTGAACACTAATACTAATATTAATACTAATATTATGCTCTTGAGACCTGTTGTTTCTTTCCTAACTTCAATGAAGTTATAACAAAGTAATGTTAAAGCCATTAAATGCATTTACTTTACTTTTACTTTCATTAAAATATAAACAAATACTAAACATCACTGATCAAAGTATGTCATAAAAATGCCCAGTCGGTATATAAATGAATTATTTTTGCATCTCTCCAGAGCTGCAGCACATGGTGTGTTGTAACAAGCTCCAGAGTAGAGAGTTTGATTTATGAAGAATGGGACGTTTATCGCAAAAGCCTAAAATGAGGCAATGACTTTGTTTTGCTGCGAGCGAATTCCTCTGCCCCATAAAACAAGCTTCTTTGATATTCTTCTAAGAACAGCAGCAAAACAGATTTGCAATGTAGATGCATCAAATGCTTTCTCTTTTTAATCGTGCCATGACACTTCCTACACTACAGAGGAATCACGTACTGTACTGTAGTTTATAAGATGCACATTTTTAATCGCTTGGAGGCCAATCTTAAAAACATGAACTTGTATTAGTTTCACAAACAAGTCTGAACTGCCATATTTAACTGCAAGGCAGACCCATGTAATTTATGAAATGTGTATTGTAGTTCTAATTGTCAATTAAGAAGGAGGCTAATTGTTTTTGTAATATTTCATCGATGTGCAAAGAAAGCCATAAATCTCCAGTGTTGGACAGAGGATTACAATTCACACATGTTCACAGCCACATATGTGTTTTTCCACTCTGAATCACTACATCTGTCTCTGGCTGTCCATCACCCAGCCTCACTCTTCCCGAATGGTCAAGTGCATGCTTTGCAGAATCAAGAGTCACAAATGTGCCTGTATGGTTGTATCTCTGACAGCTGTTGTATTTACTCTCCATTTTTTTCATCATGTTTTGTTATTTAAAAACACCCACAGCTTCATTTCATGCACATTTATAGGCAAATAAATATGGTTTAAAATTACATTACAGAAATTCACACTTTTTCAACCTCTTTGACTTCATTTTTTAATACAGGGAGGCTAAATCAGAAAGCAGGTTCATGATAACTTGCACCTGATTAACTGTTAATCTGTGCTTCACTGCAATTAGTATATAATTATGCAAATGGTCTTAAGGGTTATGATTCTGCTGGTGACTGTAGGAATGCACTAAAGGAACTGTTCACTTTAAAATCAGACACTTTTCTCTGCACTTAAATGTAATCAATCAGCTGAGATATGTATGGTGCCAGGAGTTTGCTTTTTGTAGTTTTGTACTAGAGATACAGAGACTAGTGTAGTTTTGGTCTACATCTATATCATGGTCTGGTAAGTATCTTTTTTAGGCTTCTACCATATTAGACTCATTACTCCATACTTTTAGATGCCAAAAATATCTTGACCAAGTCACTATGCTTGGGCACTTAGGGTAAATTGTGTACATTTGTTTTTTCTGTGAATCATTTACTAAACAACGGAGGAAACACACACACACACACACAAACACACACAAACCTCTGAACTCTGATTGCTGTCACTGAAGGAACTTCTTCATTTGGAGTGTGAGACAATGCAGCAGGCAGGCTGTTTGCATTTGACATCCCACAGAGCCACAATATGGCCAGTAAAGGATCAATGAGAACCAACAATAGACCTGACCCAGAGAAGCCCCTTGGGGACCTAGAGGCCAAGACTTGGTGGTCAACATCCAGACCAGTGTTGGACCAGTCATGGTCCTTCTCAGACACAATGCACTGTAAAAAGCAGGGGTTTAACGATTAATGTAAAAATGTGAGATCGAAATGAAGAAATGACAGTGTGACACTTCATAGAGATAATGCACTGTGGAGAAGAGGTACTCTGTTTAGTGTCAGATGTGTTGCTACTGCATTGTGTGAACAAAAGCTTTGCAAACAACCAGCACTTAAAGTCCAGCACAGGTCTATACACAAACACACACACACACACACACACACACACACTTCTCCAAGTAGATTATGCAACAACATGGAAGTTCTCCTCATCCAAACTGTGTTTAAATGGCCAATGTTTTTCATGTATTTTACTAATCTAAGTTAACTGATGCAAACCTAAGAATGCAGAACAAGCTGAAATGTAGCTGAAAACACTTTGCACCAAAAGTGAAAGCATTTTTTTTACTTAGGTGGTACCCCGTCTTTTTTTTGTTTTACCACTGTTTTGTCTGATATAGGTCTCTAGAGCAGATTCACTTTTTCTCGTCCAGTTTAGTAGCTCTTGTGTTTTTCTTGAAGTTACCCTTGTTTTATTACCCCTTGTGTATTTTATCCTTTTGTCATCTTGTGGCATTTTTGTTTTTATTATGATCCTGGAGATATATTTAATTTCACTGTGTACTGTGTATGTGGCTAAAATGACAATAAACACACTTGACTACTTGACTTGAATATAGATGGTCAGAAATGCTCTCTCTCTCTCTCTCTCTCTCTCTCTCACCCCCCCTTCTTTCTCTCTCTCATTCTACCACATATAAATTCACACCAATGCCCTGTCCCATCTGTAGGCAACAGATGTGGAGAAACAGAGACATGAAAAAAAAAGCCTTGCATTGCCTTTACCTCTGCTGACGTAGTTGTATTTAGCATTAAAAACATGACATTGGGTCCCTTAAGGTTTGCTTTATGTGCTAGGCCTTCACCAGCGGTCGTAGCAGCATTTTCTCTCACGCCCAAAGCAGGGTCAGTACAAATGGGAAGAAATGGGTCGTTCGTTTTCTATTTTAGGCCTCCACTGTCAGAGAGATGCATTGGTAATCTGGAGGCTCTTGACGGGGGAAAAAAAGCAGAGGAAAAGTGCAGCAAGGACAAATTCAGAGAGCAGAGTGCAGCAAGCAGACAGAAGTGATAGTGTCAGTGTTATCATCACGCCTCACTCACACTGCCCCTTAGTGCCGTGACCTGGACTCCTTTTATCATGGAAAAAGGGGACGCAGGAGACAAATGGTTCCCTTTCTTTCTCATGCATTGCATTTCTCACACATAAACACATGTTCTCTCTTGCATATACACATATGTGCTCCTCACCCCCCCCCAAAACATTTGCATTCCTCCTACCCTGCACAAAAATAAAGGTCAAAAGAAAACAAAAGAAAAATCAAAGCTTTCCAAATAGGAATTGGACACACGGTTACTAGAATAAAACTTTAATTAGAAATGTTATGTTATTTGGATATTCCTTATCCTTTATGTTATTTGGAGATTCCTTAGGTTCTGTATACTGGAATGCCCAAAATAGTTAATTAAAGAGTCATCGACTTCAAGAACTTTGAGGAAAACAAAGATGGTCCTTCACTCCAGAGGACCTTTTTTCTGTCATCTTAATATTAAAGAGTGTAGTTTCACAAAATGTTATGTTTTATTCATATTTGTGACATTCGTGGTGTTCCTGGTCAGTTTGACACTTTCCAACATTTCCTGTCTGTCCTGAGATGCCTTTTGACATTTCAGATATACTGTAAGGTCCTACTCTGAAGAGTATTTCAGAACCACTTGAAAGTTGTTTCAAAAAACATTTAATTGAAAGGGATACGGAACCTTTGTTTAGAGGTCTTCAATTTGACCTTGAAACAGCGCAGAAAACTTTTTTGCTGTTCTACATTTTTTAATTCTGGTGTAATACTTTTGGACCCCACTATACATGCAATGATCTACCAAAGGATAAACTTAAACAGTTGACTTGACCTGTTGTTCTTCATGGCAGACCAAGCCAGACTAGCAGTATAATATTTAGAGCTTAGAGTGAGCTGGATTGTGATGGAGGCATCAATAAAGACCCAACGGGAGGCGTCCCCCCTGATGTTCCCGCACCATCTGCTGTGTCCAGAACTATCCCAGCCACTGCACAGATATGCAGCGCTATGCTCTATATGCTAAAACATGCAGGACTGCATTCTGTGCAGTCAGAATACACACACAATCACAGAATGTGATATTTGGATGCATGTAAAAAGCTGAAGTGCACAAACGTGACATTTGTAAATTTGTACACCATTAGCCTGAACCTCAGCATGCCCTGGTTCTGCATTTCTAATCTTGAATATCTGCTCTAGCACATAGTTATGAGCAATAAAACTTTAAAACTTCGTAAGGAAATGAAAAAGTCCGTCTGCATATTTTTCAAACTACAGTAGTTTTAGAAAGAGGACTTTTGTCAAGTTTCAGTTTGCACACCAGAGGTTTTCCTCTGTAACTTGCCATTGTTTTCCATTATGGTGGTATCTTTCACATAAGCTTGGCCTTCAAGGGTCAAGGAAGCATTTGTTGGCCGCCCACCATCCGTGCAGTCTGTGTCACATAATTGACATTTAATAGAGGCGAACTTTAGAGTGGTCCTCCTCGCGGGCAGATTGGGGCGGGGGCCCTCTCTGTTGTTCTGCTGCCAAGCCCATCTGTCTGTGCCTCCAACCTCAGCAGTAGGGCCCAGGCCAGTGCTCTGGGGGCGTGCCGGCCGGCAGACCGCCCCGATGACTGCGTGACCTCCCACGACTCTCACAATGCTGCCATGGCCGGCGATGAAGGAGCACTTGTTGACTCTCACAATGCGCCTCTCCTGTGACATGCTGCAAAGCAAATTGCTCTGTGCATTTTGTATGAGTTTGGTGGGCAGGACGCAAGTATCTTCAAGGGACCATAGAAGGCTTTTTTGATGGGTGGGACCAGGCACCAGAATCCCAGGCCATGCTCTCAGAATGCTATTATCAGCACAGAGTGACCCGATTGGTTGAATTCAAATAATTTAACCAATCAACCATAAAACAGCAGCAGACGAGTAAAGTTTATGCGGTAACACTTTAGAATAATGGGCCGTTGTTACCAAGTAACTACCAAGTAACTATGCAGGAAGTAATAGGTAGT
>JBBPDB010000128.1:4230903-4244546 GCA_037974465.1 Brachypetersius altus
CTTAATTTTCTATGTTTAGGTGGGAAAAAGTATTTTTTATACAGTACTGACATTATCAGGCATTATCAAATCAAAAATGATCTAAATTTGTAATGTAACCATCCTTCTCAATCACAAATGGCACCATTTCTGTAGAATCACCCGACTATAAAGACTATTAAACAGATAACACCTTAACACTTCAGCTAGTTAAAAGCTCTACCTCATACATTTGACCACTTCTGCAGCTGCGATGCACAGTAAAATTAAAAAATGTGTTACTATATGTTTACCTCGTATTTGCTCCGATAGATTTTCAAGACACTGGACATGCCTGTGTGACTGCAGATCCTCTTGTGCAGATTCAGAGCAGCAGTAGCAATACAGGCCAGTGGCGATACAGACAACGAGCCTCTTACATCTCTTTGATGTCGTAAGCTTATCCATTTGTAAAATAAACATGTCAATGATCAAAATACCTCCTGGTCAGCGTAATGTCACAGTAGTTATTGATGAACAAGAGGAAGATAAATTCTCATTAAAGATGTTTTGGGTGTTTAACAAAAATTGTTTTGAAAACAGCTGCCAATGTCATTTTCAAGTATTGACACGTCAACTACATCAAATATTTGCATAACAAGATTAATTTTACAGCAAGTATGTGTTTCTTCTTTGTATCTGTATGCTCTTTAGTGTACTACATGAGGTTCACTTTGTCTACCTTGCTGTGTTTAGCAGCCTTAAAGAAAGAACACTTACTTCCCAACTGCCACTGAAAATACCCTGTATTTATTCACATACTTTAAATTGTTTTCGCACAACTATTCATTCCTGTGTAACAATACTGTATTCACTCACCTTAGCGGTGTTGATGCTCCTGTTGACTGCACTGTATGTTGTATTCATTCATTTTCTGTAACGCTTAAGCCACACTAGAGTACCCGGAGTCTATCCCAGGGTCACCGAACACGAGGCTGGAACTCACCCACCACAGGGCACATTTATAAATTCACTCACACACTCACACCTACAATCAATTGAGAATCCCCAATTCACCTGTGCATGTCTTTGGAAACCAGAGACCTTGGTGGAAACCCACACCACCACGAGGAGAACATACAAACTCTACACACACAAGACTAGGACCTGGAACCCCAACCCAGGAGGTGTGAGGCAACAGCGCTACCCACTGCACCACCATGGGGTCCTGTCAGAATCAGAATCAGAATCAGCTTTTATTGCCAGGTATGTTCACACATACGAGGACTTTGTTGTCTTATCATGTAAATGATTGTACTGTTGTACCTATGTTCTTCTGCACTCTCTTCTTAGTCCTGTCCTAAGATCAGGCAGAATCATAGGTAGATCATAAAGGAAGCTTCATGGGAGCCTGTGGTTTGTGTGATTTAGTAATGGATCAAATGTAAAAAAGTAAAATGCACTAAATGTACAGAAACATAGGTTTTACTGGTATACTGATTATGCTGACTGATAGAGTGATTATTCAGCGGAAAGTAAAGCGGTTAATTCAGTGAACACATGACAAATTTGCTCGTCATATTAATCACTGCTTTCATGGACCATCTCTTTTGAAAGGGGGTAGGGGATGCAGTCCTTGTGTGGTGGTGGGGAGCTTGACAGATCCTCCAGCAGAGCATGGTGTTAGAAGACCATGCATGTTGCACTTTGCATGTTTACATTAAAAGACCGGGTAGTTATAAACACAAGTCAAGCATGTCATTACACAGCAATATAAATCAGACAACTAGCTTTTATTTACTTGTTAGCCTTTCTAAGATAACATTTTCTTTTGCCTGTTTGGATAGTGAATCTTTCAATTATTATTGTACACTTAAAGCTTTTCTTTGAATATTACTGGAGCCTGTTAGCTTAGCTAAACTTACTCTAGTGAGGACAGACGATGATCCAGCTCAGAGACCCTGTTAGCTCTGTCCTGACCATCAGTGACTGTAGCTGTCCTGCCTTTTCACCAAAGAAATAGGCTAAAGGCTTGACATTTCAAAGTTTATTCGATGGTAAATATAGTGACAAGCATTCTGTATGTGAGCTGGTGAGGAAACTGCAGTTTTATTTACTAGCTACAAAATCTAGACTGACCAGGCTGAGAAGGCTGACTAGGCTCCAGACTAATCAGAGGCTTCAGACTCTCAAACACATTCAATTTTTATGACTGTCACAGAAAAATAGCCTTGTTCATTGATAACTCTGAAAACCAAAGTTGTCATGGCCTTTCAGACATGGTCTCTATCAGATATTTACCACTGAAAACATACACAAGTGTTATAATATGAGACGTTTGACTATGACGGGATATTTTTGCTAATTGACTGGCGTGCATACCCTTAAGACAGGAAGATCTGTAAAAATGCGATGTTAAATATGAGAAGCTCTCTGTTTTTGAAGTCTGTTTTTATAAGTCAGGTAATGTAAGCATAGCCTTTAGGGTCTTCTCGTATATTTGACATAATTTATGTTGGACATAAATCAACAGAGAAGATTCCTGAGCGGTATCAGTGTGGATACCAATGTGATTCTGTAGAATGTACTAGTAGGCCTAATTACATTTGTGGCCTAACCATCTGTTTTGTAAAATTCCAAACAAGACATAAAGAAGATCTAGAAGAACTGATTGATCATATAATGTACGGGAGGCATTTCACATCAATCTTTAAATCAGTGCTACTGGGCTGTGAATCAACTGACACATTTTTAACAAGTTATGGTTTACATTCCTTTATCATTTTCTTTCCCAGTCGTAATGTAATTGTGGCCTACCCTCCAGTTGTGTGAATTCCAAGCAATACATCTTAGAGGACTGGAGTCCAAGGAGATGTGATTGATCACACAAACTGTGTTTTTCCTAAGTGACAGTTATTGGTAAGACAAACTGTCCCAGTACAGAAGGGTCTTTTCTTCTATAGGCTACTGTCAGGTTTCAGACTGAGTACAATACGTGGATACCTGTCTCAGTTCTCACGCACTGCTCCTATTTTAACCCCATCTGAGATCTGTCACAGTGGCATCTGGTGAAGGACCTCCTGGGAGAAAAGAGCACAAATCTGACATTCTTGTAGTCGCAGTGAGATTACTTATCTCTATTGTGTTGTGTGTGACACAGTTGGACCACCACACACAGGCAAACACAAGCACACTCACACACACACACACACACACACACACACACGCATTAAGGCCCACAGAACAGATGGAGGAGATCATGTGAACATGGAGCTCATCCCTTGTTCTTCTCACTAGGTATCACCTACCATAGCCTGCAGAGGAGTGAAAACTATTATACCTGAAATTGCTGTGATGAAGTATCTCACACTGCCACAGAATGAAGTGTTATGACATAATATTACAGTCAGTCAGAATTTCTACTGGTATGTGATCTTGGATGGTTTCTTGTAAACCACATTAAAATTCTTCAGCCGATCTTGAGGTATACTTTATATAATATTACACATCCAACATGGTATATATTACAGTCTGTATTACATTTATATTATCAAAAAAAAGGTCCAGGATTATCAAAAAAAAGGTCCAGGACTCTATATTCATCTAAAACCACTGAGTGTTGCCAAAAGCATTATTTTTGTCTCTTCTGACCCCACAACCTGGTCATAGTACCATCTAGATCCTGGTACTTACGTTTATGGGTGAATGGAAGTAAAGGTTATCTTCTGGTCTGCCTTCCTTTCAAATTGTTGGGCTACTAATAGCAGGGAGCTGCTGATGCCAAAATGCTCCAACTGTGACCTTTGGAAATGTTTACCTCTCTCAGCACCATCTTCAGTGCATGTGGAAGTCAAATAAATATACATTCTCTTTCAGGCAGATTCACTACAGCTTTGCCCTAACAGTGGATTTGGACACTTACAGTCATGTTACAATTTTTATTTTTTGTGGAGATCAACACAATACACAATTTTGTCTCATTACATGTGTGTGCATTCTCTAATTTTCTCTAATGTTGATGAATAAGGGAAATTGGTCTCTGTGTCAATTCATATTTGTACTTAACAGTGAGGATTAGGTCCTTAGTTTGTGTGTTTGAACCCCTAAAGAGTTCTTGAACTGGATTATCAATGGAAACATGCTTTTCCATAACATTTATAGGAGTGCCACTAATCTGACACAAGTGACTTTGGAGATAGTAGAAAATAAGCATATGCAAAACTTTATTAATCAGAATTCAGCCATGAGAGAAAGATAATTAGGTACAACTAGATAATAGGTACAAAAACAAGACAACAGACAGTGTATTACTATCTGCGAGATACACAGTTACTCATTTCTTGCATAGTTATATATGTTATTGCTGTAACTTATTAATGTAATGCATAACAGTGCATGAAGTAAACAAACAGGGTTGAAGAGTACAAATATAGTGCAGCAACATTTCAAGTGTTCATTTCATGTGTAAAAGTGTCAAACAGTCACTGTGTCGCTATGTTCCACTAACAATTCAACCGTAATTGCTCTCGCTAAAAGGTTCTGTAGCTCATTACATTTTATCTCAATGAATACTTGATGATCAGTTTCCATTCTTTGTTGTGAAGTTGGTGGCATCTCAGCACCTCACACACATTCACCCCCTCATTTTACAGGCCTGGACTCTGCCCAGAAGCGATGGAGCAATGGGGGGATGAAAATGGAGGGAAAACGGAGGTTTAGCTTTTATAACCCATAAACATTCAAGAGTGGAGACATAAGCTGTGCTGTAAAAGTGCATGGCACCTGCTTTAGTGTTGACTTAAAATCCCCCATGGCAATATCTAATCATACACCACGGGCAAACACCTCCTCCTCCTGATAAATTGTCTCATGGTGGGTTTTTGACTCGGTGTAAGTGCTATGTTCAACACACAGATTGTTATCCGCAAGGGTGGCGCACAGCCTAGTTAATATTTAGACAGGAGGGGCACTGGGCTCGTGCCTGAAGATATGGAGAGGGCCGAGCACTGGTTTTATCTAGGATGGAGATTAATAACAGATCCCAAGTAGACCAATACAGACAAAACAACCACTTGTCTAGCATGACCCCAACACCTCCGGACTCATTTACGTCTCTTTTGTTACATATTACATATGCAAAAATGTCTGCATAGGTGTCAGGTGTCTGTTCTGTATAGCATTTACATGAACAGGTTATAGAACCATTAATTCATTATTAAGGCTAAAATAAGGCTAATATCCTGTTTTAGCGGTAATACACTGTGGTGGTGCAGGGTCAACCAGTTCACCCTGTCATTGTATACTGCATTTGTTCTGAATTGAAACAGAAACAAGGGTGATTTTATGCAGCTATTTCATAAACTTAACAAGAGTTTTATTCTTGTTAAGCACTGGAAGGCTGTTGAGTGAACTACTATAAATAAAACATGTTAAATAAAACAAGTTTCCTTCATAACATGGCACGGATCTGTAACAGTGCATGTCTGATATCCTATAAACTGGTTGTGTGGTGATGCAGAGTCGAATTCTAGACTGTTCTTTAACTTTAACTGTTTCATACCGTTTGCGGTCACTTAATAGCTTGTTAAATATCTAGCACTTGTCTGGTGATCCATCTTTTAACTGTATTCGGTAGCTTTTTGTAGGTCAATTTGACATGTTGTTGCTACATAGGTACTCACATGGTGCTCCACACTCACAGGACATTGCATGAAAACCTTTTAGGAGCACATTCTTTGGATGAGAATGACACAATCAATATTGTCAATATTGTTCTGCCTGTAATCAAAATATCTTGTAGATGTTTCGTGCAGCTTTAAATAACTATAAATGGTGCTTCAATTAATGCGTAAAGATAAAAAACAACTTTGCAGTAAAGTCGAAAATGCTCTTCATCAGATGTATGTCAATGTAATTTATATGATATTTAAAGTAATTTTAGACCATTTCTATTAGCCCGTGGCTTATTAAATGTCCGCATGTAAAAACCGGATCATTTACAAAAGGTGTAAATAAATAAAAAGCAGTTATGAAGGGGTTTTGAAATGACAGCGATAATAATACTAATAATAGTAAACAATAATAAAACAGTTTATAAATGAAAAAGAGACCTGATTTGTATTTCTAATTATTCCAGTTTCTTAACCCTTGGTATAAAGCACCAATGCCCTAAAGGTTTTTTTCCAGGTTTTTAAAAAGCCATGTTAATTTAAGTAGCGGTAATGGCCATAATTCAGCCTTAGTGGTGACGGCAAATTGATGGAATGGGGGTAAAGAACTCTCACTGTCAGATTTAATGAACACTGCACACACAGCAATAATTACGCCGCCTGACCTTTTCGCTCCAGTCTGTAAGAAAGCTTCCCCACCCGGCACCTTCAAATGAGGCACCAATCAATCAGTGGTGCTCTGGCCAGCTTCATCCTGCTGTCCCTCTTAAAGACGGAGTGGCAGCTCTCAGCCTCGTGCTTTTGTGAGATAAGTCTGATTGGCCCTTCTGACTGGCTACCTCCAGCAGCAGCTTTACGGAGCAGGCCAGTTAAAGGTTCCCAATTTTCAAATCGACATCCTTGAAAAACTTCGGAACACCTGCTTTTTAAATGACGTTTGTCTCCAGTTTGAAGCACTTTTTAGGGCGGCGATTAGAGCAGGGATTGGGATGGGATGGAGGGGTGGGTTTGCAGAAGGAGGGGGCGAGTAGGGAAGTTTGAAGAGGACGCTTTGGCTAGCAGCCATTGTTGGAACAAAAAGGCCACTCTCTTTACATGCATAGCCAGACACAGAGGACTGTTCTGGCTTTCCAGTAAATCCAGACTGAAAACACACACACACACACACACACACACACACACACACACACACACACACACACACACACACAAAGAGACAGCTAGAAAAAACAAACCATCTTTGCATCTTTAACTACAAGATTTCAGGATGTTTGGCCCTCCTCTTTTTAATGTGGAGTATTTATCCGATTCCATGCATGGAGTGCAAACGGCTCAGATTTGATTGTGTTTGCGCTCAATATCATCCGTGAGGTGGTGGGCAAACGGAAGCTATCCCTCTGCAAACATCAGAGTGAATAAATAAGTGAGAATTTGTGCACAGGAGCAACAGAAAGACAGGTGCAGAGAGGGGGAGCGAGCGAGAGAGAGAGAGAGAGAGACAGAGAGAGAGAGCGAGGTTGACCAGTCCGAGAAAGTCTAAAGGAGGCCCCCCAGGTGAGGTGGCTTTGGTCCAGCGTGAGTTGGCGTGCTTTGTCCTGACTGTGACGAATGGCAACACCTTTTGTGGGATAAGGCAGACTGGATGCCAGAAAGAACAAGCTGAAGTTTTATTGGTCCTTTTTGTTTTTATATCCTTGGTTGTGCAGGAGGAAACTAACAACACTAAAGATTAAAGGTTCACACACACACAGGATTCAAGAGCAGCAGATGATTTTTGGGGGTGACCCAGACACCTCAAGTGCTCCGTTCAAATTCATACCGAGCTCAGATGCAAGAGCTAAGGGTCATTAAGCTGAAGCCGTTGTGTAGCACCACAGTCTGTTTGCTCATGCACTTGGAAAGACTCATGTAAGACGGATTCTGCAAAGTCAAACATCTGGACACCCAAACGTCTACTCTACCACTTATTTTTGCTTATTTTTGCTATTTTCTACATTTTGGAATCATAGTCATCAAAACTAAGAAACAGCTCATTGGAATGGAGCATATGGAATTAAGCATTAACCAAAATGTGATGAATATATAAATCACCCTCTTCACGACCACCCAGTCGGGATTCATCTCCAGTAGCTAAAGAAGATCCACAAATGCTCAAAACATGAAAATATGGTGTTTTAAGTTATAGTTTTGGAGTTATTATTGTCAGATAAACATTCCTAAAAGAAATAAAACATATTTGCTAGCAAAATAAGAAAAAATAAACAAAAAAATAGGTCAGATATCCAAACCAATTAATGTGGAATCAATTTCTGTGCGAGTTATTATGTAACTAACTGTGTAAATCATTATGCAATCAAATTTACACAAGAGTAAAACTCTAGAACTAAATCCCACCAGCCCAACATGAATCAGTAACCAGTAAACAATCTAGTGTTTTACAGTGTTAGTGGATGCCCTGAATGCAGACAGTAAAAGTGTCTCCTTCCTCTTTCTTTCTTTCATAATCTGCGTAAAGTGTGCACCACTGTGGTTTCTAATAAAGCAGACCACTCCATCATTGTGCTACAGCAGCATATTCTCAGAAAGGTCTGAGGGGGCGTTAACCTTCCTCCGTCAAAAAGCCCACCATTCTAGCCTGCCTGAGTCTAGTAAAGACCACTCTCAATCTCTCTCACCCTCTTTTACTTTTTTTCTGCCTTTTCTTTCACTCCCCCTCTCCCTTCTCGCGGTGTGTTAAGTATTGTGTGTGTCTCTGGGCAGTGTGTCACTCAGCATCATTAAATGCAGGACCCAGGCTTTGGCCAGATCAAGATAATTAACTGGAGAGGTCACAAGCTAATGAAATGAAAAGAGCCCCCCGAAATGGTGCTCGCTAATCCGCCCTATAGCCGTACCTTATTGAAGGAGGCAAGCATGGTGGAGAGGGGGTCTGCAAAAGAGCAGTGTGCTGAATTATCAATAAGACTGATGGGAAAACCGAGCCATGTGCAGGGCCTGTAAGACTGCTCCCTCACAGTTAAAGGCTGCATGCTGCAGTGACGCTGAATAATATCTAATATCTCATCAGTGATATGAATTGTTGATCTCTACACGATGCTTGCCCAAGGGGTGAAATACGATACTACATGTTCAAACACAGGAGAGCGACAGAATAGAGCGTCTCAAATTATCACCATTTCGCAACTGAAATTGTGACCCAAACTAAAAGGACTAAAAGGAAATGTCTTTTTGTGCTCATATACAGTGCTTTTAACATTGCAAAGACATCAGGCATTAATTATTATGAAGTATTTTAAGGTAGAATGTAAATGCACCCCCAAAGGTACAACGATGATTTTTGTGTGTACATTAAATTTAGTTTTAAGTTTTCAGTACAAGACTGAAATATTTTCATATTCTTTAATTAACATTTCATATGTTTTCATATCAGGCATGGACTTCAGTCCAAATGTGTGGATTTTTGAAAAGTATTATGTTAGAAAATGTATTAAGGGCTACCAATGAAGACGAACTGGTATTGTGAGAGCTTCACCAGCAGGGGTTTTTCAGAGATAGGACTGTATTACTGAATTAAATTCTGAAGATTGCACAGGTTTTTTTTTTACATCAGCTTTGTCAGGACTTAGAATTGAATTCTTCACAATAGAGTACACATGTCTAGTTCAGTCTCTCAGAGAATTCCTATGATCAGTACTGGATGAGAGAATTTCATTGAAATTGTCTTCCACACTCCTAACTTTGACCTTTTTGTGGCTTTTCACACAACTTGCTTTGGGCAAACTCCTGTGTTTTTGTCATTTATTTTGAGGCCATGTGGTTCACAGCAGCTACTGACCTGACGGTTAGCTTCACTGGCTGCTAGATGTTTAGTGATTAAACTCTTGAAATGGCCAGATTGGTTATTTCACTCCTCAGAATCTAGAAATCTTCCTTTTTACTAAACAAAAACACAAAAAATCTGCACCGCATACAAAAATCTGATTGCATTTCAGCTGCAGTGCAACCCTCAGCTATATATTAAATGTGCAAAATTGTTCATTAATATGTTAATTATGAGAGCACTTAAATCCACACTTCACTTTATACGTAAGATCCAAGAACTCTTTTCACTCTTTTCAGTAGCAAGCTGCATAAAAGCAAAACAAAACCTGTCAGAGTTTCAGCCCCACTGCACAAGTCAGAGGCTGATATGAGCTCAGTATCAGAAGAGCCTAGCAGTGTCCAAATTAATGAAGCTCAATTAGCGGTTCTGTTGCTGCAGAATTGCCCTGAAAATCAAGAGCGCTTCTGACAATAGCAACTGGAGATAGAAAGCTGAAAAAAGGGTGGAGTGAGCCTGAAAAGTGAAAGAAGGAGAGTGAGAGGGGGGAGAGTAAAGGGGGGGTGGACAAGGAGAGATTAAAATTGTTTGAATTGAGTCCACGCTCAGCCTATTCATTCAGTATTCTGTTCAAATCAGGGCTTTTGTTTGGGCCAGAGTAAAGTGGCGTCAATCATCTCGACCTGGTTTTGTATGACTGAAGAATTTATTATGAATTTGCAACCACACATAATGAGACGCCTCAATGCATGCACACACACACACACACACACACACACACCAGTCCCTCCAAAAGTAGCAGAAAACAAAATAGAAGAGGGAAGGGATAAAAAGATAGAGAGGAAAACAGAAAGAAAGTGTGAGTGAGTGAGAGAAGGAGAGAGAGCGAAAGAGAGAGAGAGAGTGAAATAAAAATACAGATAGAGAGGAAACAAAGAAAAGAAGGCAAGGCAGAAGTACATGAAAGAGAAAAAAGAGGAAGCAAGATAGACAGAGTGAGAGAAAAGGAGAGAAGGTGGCAGAGAGAAAGAAACTGACAAAGGGAGACAAGACCGACAAACAGCGGAAGAGAACTAAAACACAGAAAAAGAGAGGGACAGACAGAGACAGAAATACAGAGTCAAAGACAGAAACGGACAGATAGAGGTAGAAGAGAGTGAAGTTTGCCACCACCAAGCTGCTCGCTCGCTGGAACCACATCAAAGTGACAGGAACGTCCAATCAGATTTGTCTTACAGGCATTACATGATGAATATGGTGCAGCCGCGGCACAAAAGCGCCTTTGTGGAGGCCTGGAGCGGAGGCCATTCACGACCGCAAACAGCCAGCCAGAGTGGAAGTAAATGGCCAAAAGGCCCTCACCGAAAAAAAAAAAGCAGCCAAACTTGTGCAGCACAATGGTCCATGCAAATGACAGCAACTCTCCAGCCTCCATGGCCCTGAGAGAGAGAGAGAGGGAGAGAGAGAGAGAGAGAGAGAGAGATCTTCCCCTCCCCTGTTAGGTCGTCCGAAGTTTAGAGCTCCATTCAGTGAGGCTGAGAGGTGTCAGTTGAAAGTATTAGACTGAGCACATTCGAGCCCCTTTCTTATTTCAGTCTAAAAAGAGAGAGAGAGAGAAAGATTTTTTTCTTCTTTAAAGATAGAAAGTCCACTGACTTTTTTGTCAGCATGTGCAGCCAACCTGAAGCTTTGCAGAAAAGAGAATGGCTTTCTCTTTAAGTCGAGCGTTAGAATCCACTGGTGAGGCCTCCTGACATTAGTCGGCATGAAAAGAAAAGGTGGAATAAAACCTGAAGGCCTCCGTTCTTAGCAGAGAAACTGAATGCTCACTGGAAGGGGCAGGCATGCAAAAAGTACAGAAATGCCTGAGAGGGTGACCCCCATCCATGAGGGATGCACACGGTGTACAATTGTGAGTGTATTCTTCTATACTGTGCTGCTGTTTCATCAGTGACAAAAGTCAGTCATGAGCATCTGCTGTTCAAGGAACTTCAGTATTCAAGGGACTATATCTGCCCTCTCTTTTATTTTACTTTCTGTCCGGTTAAGGGCACAGCATTTTGTAAATCTGTATCTCTTATTTCACACAGGCAGTAGTAATTGGAATCAAACTTGTAATTCTAAGGATCCTTTGACATACAAGCAAAAAATGAAGACTAAACAGATTTGGAACCCATTAGTTTACCTCAATTTGTGATAGTGGTCATTTTCCAAAACCGCATTAATGTTTCCCCTGTTTTGAGCCAGAAGTGCTATTACGAGCATGACTGAAAATAAATAGTCATTCCTAAGGAAATGTGTTTTTAGGTAGCTCAGTGGGTAGGATACTTGCCTCTGGACTAAGAGGTCATAGGTTCCAATCCTTCATTAGACCACTATATGGTCCCTGGGCAACTTTGGGTTAAGGGTCTTGCTCAGGGACCCAGGGGTGGTGCTGAAGGTAGGATTCGAACCCATGACCTCTTGGTCCAGAGGCAAGTGTCCTACCCACTGAGCTACCTCCACCCTTAAAAGACCCTAAGGGTCTGAGCAAGACCCTTAACCCTAAGTTGCTCTAAGAAGACTGTCCCCTTTAGTTAGGGAATGGAAATTGCTTTGGATAAAAGCGTCTTCTAAATGCCGTAAATGTAAATGTACCCGTATGTGGAGATTTGTAAAGATGAAAAGACATTTATCAGAAACAGTATAAAACATAGCATACTGATAAGTGATACTATTTTGAGTATTTTTCTTTCACAGTGGCCAATTCTACAATCTACTGAATCTATGAAGTGATCTATTGCACTTGCTGCTACCAAATCCCACCCATTATCACATATTCTCTCCTGCCCTGTTGCTCCATTATTTTCTAGTCTTTCCAATTTTATGTATTTATATATACAGCAAAAAATAAGAGACGACTGCATCTCTATGAGTGACAACCATTCCATGCCAGTGTCTGGTAAATTCCTACACAAGCATCTCATTCTGCTTTATGAGGGACTGATTAGTGATCACCTGAATCAAATCTTATTTAATGAGGAAAAGTATAAAACACTGCTGTAATCAACACTTTCCTCTCCCAATGTTACACTACTAGAAAACACTGTCAAAGGTAATTATTGCCATTTTGCTTAAGAGTGAACACGCGATTTGTTCTTTACAAGTTCTGTAAACGCTGCATCGTTTGTCTTACTTTGATGTTTTGTCATTTCCTTTAAAACTATGCCTTAAAAACAATATATCACTTCGGAAATTAGGAGAAATATCGTCAGCAGCTCTTAAAAACTAGGGCAAAGCTGTTCAGTTTTTACTATAAAAGATAAAACTTGATAAACATTTTAGCAGTGGTCACTTATTTTTTTCATAATATGTATGTATATTTAACACAACATTTCAAAGAGCCTTTATGAACATAGTTGGACCCACGAATGGTCACATCTTCAAAAACAGCTTCTCCAAACCAATAAACCTTGCACCACTGCCTATGTGTGTTTGCATAGACAGACACATGTTCTAAAGTTGTTCATGTGTTATAAATGGTTGCCTTGCGATAATGGACCCTTCTCTCCATTTTTGGTGTAGGTTTCAGCTAAAAATTAACATGTGTTAATTTTTAGCTGAAGCATACACCTTACTGAATAGTAATAGCTGAATAGTGTTTCAAGGCCACACACACACAGACATACACACCCAGACACACATACACAAACACACAAGTACACGTATGAATGCACGATGCACCCTCACAAACAGTGTTTCTTATTTTTCTTGTCTCAGATGTTTCTCTACTCAGTGGCTCATGCGAAGTCCACTTTCTTAACAAGGGAAAACTGTGACATGGAGCTGCACACTATTGACACTTTTTACCAGGAGAGCAGGTGTCTGCATTAGTAAAGCCTTTGTGTCTGCAGGGCTCAGTGGAAGGATCTGAAAAGAGATGAACAGAGGCTCCGAGCTCTGGAGAAGAAGCACAATGTGTGATGAAGTCATTTGTCTGGATGAAGTACAGTTGGTGCAGGGTGGGGGCTCATCCCAGCAGAATAAACTATAGGACAGTACTGAGCGTTTGAAATAGTCATGAAAAATCTGAACAGAGGAGTTTCCATGCATTGATTCATAACATAATTCACTCTAAATATAAACAGATAGATAGATAGATAGATAGATAGATAGATAGATAGATAGATAGATAGATAGATAGATAGATAGATAGA
>JBBPDB010000128.1:4244904-4276337 GCA_037974465.1 Brachypetersius altus
AGATAGATACATACATACATACATACATACATACATACATACATACATACATACATACATACATACATACATACATATATAGAAGGATGGATGGACACACGGACAGATGAATAATTAAGTGTTAACATCATTGTTTATCTAAGGAGGTTCTGTTGATTCGGCTGGTCTTACAGAAGCTCTTCTTCTCTCACTGAAATAATAAAACACTGCTGTGTGATTTATGCATTTTTTTCTATTCTTTCTTTTGAGCACATAATAGCTGGAATAAATGGGATGAATGATTGCTGACATAAATCTATTGCTCTTTTTCCTTCACGCGCAAGGGGCGCGAGCCGCTGGCCAATAGGAGTGCAAAGCAGTTGCGGCACGTGGCCTGCACCTGCTGCAGCGCGCGGGGTGACCCACGCTGACCCACCGAGAGAGAGAGATCAGGCCTCTCTCTCAGATACAGCCCCGTTCTGCACACTGGGGGAGCTCAGAGACTTCTCAGGGCCATGCGCAAAAAAAAAAGTTAGCATCAGTAATAAACAAACACATCACTGCTCTATAACTGCTCTGGACTGTTATGAGCAACAGGCTTTCACTGAGGGTCTAAATGGGCCCTAACCCTCCTCTAAAGGGTCATTATGTGGGGGTCCCCTGCTCTTTTATTGCACCCGTTTCAAATGCAAACGCCTGCAGGTGAAATCCAAGTCATGATTTCATTTCTGCTCGGCTGGAGTTGCCACCAGTGTTTGTTTGCAATAGGGAGAGCTATAATGTGGATAATGAGGCACAAAGGGTCGTGGAGTGCTGCTGCTTTACATTTGCAGTCCTGACTGGTGTGTGGGAACCCTGATAAATGCAGCTGGGATGAAAACCTCGACTTTATCTGAGCTGATCTCTTCTGGGTTAAAGCAGAACTGAGACCCAGTTTGTCCCCCTGGCTCGCTTTATATTTAAAAGGCCCCGGTGCCCTCGAAATGAAAGGGGAAAATAATCCATCTCCATGGTGTCTAGTGGCGAGGACAAAAAATGAATCATGCCTGTCCCCTTTTTTTGCCCTGTTATCATATCCTGATACATAAAAACACACCCCCTTCCCTCCTACCCTCCCATTCCATTATTATCTGACATTATCTGTGTTAAATGAGACTAATCATGTGCTAATCATGAACGAAACCCAGACAGACGGAAGGTATGTATAAATAGAGTAATTTATTTATAAAAAAAGAAAACAAACTTTGTTTTTTTACACAAAATATATCTGTTAAAATCGCACATATGTACATATTTTTTGTTTTTCGTATAGTCTACAGAACACTGAGAACAAGTGCATACACTGTGAAATGTCTCCATACATGACAGCCTCTCTCTTCCATTAAAAAAAGGAGCCAAGTGTCTAAAATCCATACATGTTCTTCTACTGAACAAAACTAGTCAGTGTTAAAGAGCAACATCATATCTTCCCACTAAGAACGCTAAACCACATGGCCAGTGTCACAGAAGGCAGTGGACCCTTTTTCTTTTCTTTTTTTGCTTTGTTTTTGCCCAGCATACAAAAATAAATCTTCATTTCGTTTTAAACAGTACAGCTTATAATAATACAGGAATTGAAGGAATGATGACGTCAGCGACCCTATTATAAACGCCCACTCAGGATAAACCGGGCCACTGCTTGTTTAAAAACACATACACACAGAAATGTCACGTGGTTTTCGACATAATAAAGTCCATAATTGCACTTATAGGGTAATAATCTACCCCAGGGTCCCCCCTTTTCGCCATCGAAGCTTTGAACGTATTTTAAAATCCTCCTTTCTCTCGCAGACGTTGATAGGGACCTCAGACTGTGTTCAGAATCACTCCCTTCTGGAGGAATAGTGCACTTAAAAGAGTGTGTGTCCGGCATTTTGTAGTTGTGTCCCAATTCTCAACAGTGCATTGTTGTTGTTTTTTTTATTTTCACCCTAAATTAAAACTAACTGTTATTCAAAAGCCAATTTTGAAAAGAAAGTACGTATTGTTAATATCAGAAACGTGTCAGTTTATGTTGATGTGACATTCAGTTCATTTTTCGGACTGTTTTTGGGAGCACACGTGATTTCTGTCAGTTTTGTGATGTTTGCATCTGAAGAGAGACTTTGTTTTGATGGCCAGCCCTCGTTATGTTGTTGACGCTGGTTGCTAGGTTACCGGCACGGAGCGTCATGGAGTTTATGTCCCAAATTGAGGTCTAGCTCCTTACAGAGCTGCAGTGCGCAGACTCTCTCTTCTTCCTGGCAAAACAAAACGGGACGAGTGCACGAGTGGAGCTGTTCCGAATCCAGAATGGGACGCGTCCTCCCTCTCTCCCTCCCTCTACTCAGTCAGTACCTGTCGAACCACGTGGTGAAGTCCAGCAGCTCCTGCTCCTCGGAGCTCAGCTGCTCGTAGCTCCCGTCGTCCGAGGAGTAGGAGGAGTGGGGGGACTCGGGCTCGGCCGAGTAGCTGTGCGAGAGGCTGGGCGAGGGCATGCCGCAGCGGAAGGCGGCCGAGATGGCGTCGTGCTCGTCCAGGAGCTGCTGCAGGGCGCGGATGTACTCCACGGCCGAGCGCAGCGTCTCCACCTTGCTCATCTTCTTGTTGGCCGCGCCGTTGGGTACGTGCTGGCGCAGCGTCTGGAAGCCCATGTTGACCTGCTTCACGCGGTTCCTCTCGCGCTCATTGCGCCGCGCCACAGCCACTGGCTGCTGCGGGGGGAGACTGTAGCCCAGCCCGCTGAAGGTCAGCCTCCTCTTGCAGCGCAGCAGCTCCGGAGAGCTGGAGCGCGGGGGCCTCTTGGCCACTCTGGCCGCGCTGGAGACGGGAGGAGGACATGCGTCTTGCGTAAAGGCGCACGGTGCTGTGGCAGCAGTGGTGACGGTGGTCTCCATGTCCAAAACAAAAAAAGACGAAAATGCAAAAGCTCGTTCACGATGCACTAAAAAAGCTCCCTAGAGCCACCAGAACTGTCCACGGGTGAGAAAACTGCAGGAGTGGCAACACTGGCGCGCACCGCGCTCGTGTCTTTCGCGTGCGTGGCTGTTCGTGCGTGCTGTCTCGAGTCCAAGTCTGCGCCTCTGCGCCCCCCTAACAGCACCCAGTGCGCGAGATCTGATACAAACTTTGGCAGCACGGGGGCTTTTTCAACACGAGCGCGCGCGCGCCACCCCCACCCCACACACCCCCCCTTTAAAGAGACGCACGCTCCTCCGCGAGACCCCGCCCCCGCTGCGCTCGAGTCTGTTATCCCCGACCACCACCACAGCCCTCCACCTCCTCCACCACAGCCCCTCAGTCCGCCAGGCGCGTGGCTCCACCGCCTCAATAAACAACCCGGCCAGCACGCGCTCTGCTCATTTCCATACCAATACCGGACAGCTCCAAACACCATTGGCCGATTCAAACGGCGTGCAAAGTTGCAAAAAAGAAGGGAGGGGGTGGTGCAGAAAGTGTGTTGAGAGAGAAGGAGACGACGGGCAATAATGAGTGAATAGTTTGCTGCTTTGGGATCTTAAACAGTGAGCGTTTTTGGTAAGGAAGAGAGATATTGCAGAGAAACACTGCACAATCTCTCTTCCTTACCAAAAAGCACAGTGTTTAAGATCTCATAGCACCAAACTATGCAGTTAAACTGCTGCAACAGGGGCTTTAAAGCCCCCTAACCCTCTGCAGTGGGGGATTTTATAAGCTGTTTTTAACAGCTAAATGTTACGTTCAGCAGCATCACCTCAACTGCACCATAAACTCATCCATCCTGTTAGAGAAGTTGTCCGTAATTTCTAAAAGAAAGCATTTCTGAAACAATAGGATGCCCTGGAAAAGCACCACAGGCAGCCAAGGTCACTATGCCCAATACCATGCATCAGCTTAGGGGTATGCTTCTCTGCAGTATTGAGCTGTGGAACAGTGGAAGTGAGTTTTCTAGGGTGATGGAGATTTACTTCTTTGCTATGAGTTGGAGTTGAAGTGTCAGGGATCTAGAACTAAGCTTCCAATATGACCAATGTTCAACTCAGTTGGTGAAACACAACAACGTTCCTCCAGGACCATGGTGCAACACAAAAGCAAAACAGAAATGCAACAAGAAAATATAAATGCAGACAGGACATAATACATAAGGGAGCAAGAGAAAGAGAGCAAGAAAAACACAAGAGCAAGTCCACATTCAGCTGTATTATTATTTTCAGCAGCAGCATCTGAACTGCACCATAAACTCCTCCACCCTGTTAGAGAAGTTGTCCATTGCATGGGTGAGTGTTAATTTCCCCTCCTGCTTGTGCTGGGAGTGTGCAACTAGCAGTGCACCCCTCTAACACATGAAGGACAGGTAGTCAGTTTATGAACTGATTGCATTTCAGAAGTGTGTGTGCGTGTGACTGGATAAGCCCCCGTCCAATGAACTGAACACACTCGTGCATCTTTCTAAATGAGACGCTCTCTGACAGGCCCTGACAGAACGAGAGAATTCATGAAAATAGTACATAAATAGTATATTAAAAATACAAAAAGCAATTGGCTTTATTCACTGCCTTGTATTCAGTTTTTGCTTCTTCCTTTTTCAGCAAACAGGTTGGAGGACTGGTCCTCTCAGAAAGTGGATGAGTGAGAACATCTAGTGGCCACTTGTGGAGATGCACGTGCTGTGCAGTGGAACCAGCGACTGAAAAAATAGTTTAGTGCGTATTTATAAACTGCCTGTCCAGACAACCCATCCAATGAATGAGTCCAGCCCCTCTCACTGCGTTCTATTGTGCAGTTTGTATAATTTCTGTATTGCTGATAAAATGGGATGCTCTGGAGCCACACATGAGCTTAAGGTTGCCTTGCCCAAAACCAAGCAACAAATAGGGGTATGTATAACGCCTCCCTCCAGTATTGAGCTGTGGTACAGTGGAAGTGAGTTCCCAAGAGTGATTGAGCTTCATTTAGTGCCTTTGTGACAAGCGGAAGTGGGGTTTGTGATTCAGAACTAAGCATCCAGTATCAGTACGTGACCTCATTAAGTCAAATAGGGTCATTGTTATTTAAGCCACATACACAGTACACAGGGAAATGAAACAACATCCCTCCAGGATCATGGTACAAAACAGGAACAAAAACAAACACAAGTGCAGACAGGATAAAGAACATGAGAGCAAGAGAGAGAGAGTGCAATAAAACACCAGCACAAAACAACAGGACAAAGCTGTCGAATCCAGTATTATGAAAGATGCCGTATTCTATCAGTGGAGTCGTTAAACGCACAGAAATGAATAATAAAGATAGACAGGATAGACAGCAATAATAAGTTATCCAGTATATAGCAGCAGCGGGACAGAAAATGTGCAGTATAAAAAATAGAGGGGCATTTACAATGGCCTTTCAGGTGTTAGTTGCTTGTGGCTAAATGCAATCAAATCCTCGCTGCAGTGTTCCAACATTTTGTGTAAAGCCTTCCCAGAAGAACACAAACTACCACTGCAGTAAACGAAGAG
This sequence comes from Brachypetersius altus, assembly GCA_037974465.1. NCBI lineage: Eukaryota > Metazoa > Chordata > Actinopteri > Characiformes > Alestidae > Brachypetersius > Brachypetersius altus. Next base: position 4,250,382 of record JBBPDB010000128.1, read on the forward strand.
AGTTATGCTGGTTTTCTAAAGAAATGAAGGCGTCAACAAACATTTTGACATGTAATGTAATGCACATTAGCTCTAACACAAAATAACAGCAAAAGGCAAAAGATGAGCAAATTAGTGAAAAATGATTTAAACTAAATTATTAATATGAAACATAATGAAGGCATTATTTATAGAAATAAAATACCAGTCATTTTTTAAAGACTTTAGGACCATAAACTAAACATGATCACACCTGTAGGAGTGTGAGAACCACCTGATGGGGTCACATGACACGAAGGGAGGAAAACATATTTTCCATTTAGGCTTCCTGTACCCTGGTGGCTTTATTGCATGTATCTTTTATTTAAACCCTGTTTACGTAGTCAGCAAAGAAACATAAACTACCAAAAAGCCAAAAAAGAATGTATCTGATACATAAGGCCATTTTAATTTCAGCAGTATTCTGGATGTATAATTATTGCGGTTTAATTGCCCTAAGCATAAAGGATGTTAGAAAATGTGAACATAATTTGAGAGTTAAAGAAAACATAAATGTGAAATGTGAAAATAGAGGAAACTATGGACAAAATTTACACTCAAGAACTAAACTAAATGAAAGAAAAGATGCTCAAACATCAAAAATGTTTTGGTTGGTCGTCCACATTTTGGATAAAAAGACAATTGTGAATGTGTTTTATCCACAGTCTTCAGGCACTTCAATGAAAAGAGTGCAGGTTTGTCCAGCAGAGGGAAACAGCAGCTAAAGATTCAGGCTAAACCTGTTCACCGGGCCTATTTTTATGTATTCACTGTGTTCTTTTGTATCATCAGTCATTCTTTTTCTATACATTCAAACCACTGAACTTTTTTCATGACTCAAACAACTAAACTTCTTCACTGAAGAAAAAAAACCTCATAGCAGCTGTGTGATGTGCAGATGAATTTTAGGGGGTTTCATCATGGTACTTCCCAGTAAAAGTCACATGTCCTTCGTGCATCTTCACCTTCTTTTGTCTCATCAGCAGAGCTCCTTTCAAAAGAATGCTGATCTGAAGAGATCCTGCTGTGGGACTCACACTCCCCTACTGTACATGTAAGATCTAACTTCTTCTAAGGAACCGATCGTAAGAAAACAGCCTATTTTGTCAGCAATTGCTCACAGTGCCAGGCCAGCTGTTTAACATCAATATCTGGACAAAACCTCACATCTCCAAAAAGGAGGAAAGCATTTATTTTACTATTAATCTAGGCTAATGTAACTAGATTTTTTCCCAAATGATTTTAGTGTATATTTATATGGTTCCATTAATCATTTCTCCACTGCTTAACTGGTACCAGCATGTTCACATAAACAAAACCTGCACTCGCACTTTTGCGGCAAGCAGGTCAAGTCTGATTCTCCATTTCTCGAATACTGACCTCGGATACTTCTCTATACTGTTTTGCATGAGAGTGAAAAGGGATGTGAGAGCAGCATTTTAAGGGCATGAAAGAAGCGGGACGGCGGTGTAGCTGAATCATGTTACTCCTGTGCGCATTGAGAAGAGCCACATTAAGACAAGCCGTCGCTTCCACAGAGCTGTAAGAGGGAAGTAAAGCAATAAGTGAGATTCATTTCCTTTTTCCAGAGATTGATATGGGACACAGACACATGCGACGGTGCTGTAATATTCTCCCGAAGGACCATCTGAAGTCATGTGGCTTCCACACACAGCTGCTTTCACAGCCTTTACAGTGTGGTTGCCAGAAACAAATTGCTGACGTATTACGTTTACATAAGTGTACCGTGGACACAGATTCCACAAAAATACACTGGATCAGTTCAAAGCAAGTGAACTGAAAGACAAAATTTCATTTATGTGCTATATTACGCACTGTTAATAGTACCCGCACTCTGTTCACTGCAGGCACTCTCATATCTGTTATTTGGTAACATTTAATAACGTTATAGTTTTCATGCAGATTTATTGGATTTATTTCATATTGTGTTTGTCTTTGTGTGCAGCTGTAATTTCCTCAGGGGCCAATAAATGTTTCTGATTCTCATTCATAAGCATATAATTTACACTCATTCAATGCTGCTAAATTCCCCTTGTGTGATCTCATGCTGATGCTGCAATACTAGTAATTCTGGAAGCTTTACATGCCATTCACACTATACTGTTACACTGCTGTGTTGCCTATTGATTGCGTAGTTTCTATTGTAACGAGCACTTGGTTTAGGTTGCACTGCGGCCTTATGAAAGAACATTGATTCGTCACAGCTGCTGATGCCAATAAAGTAACTTAAACCTTGATATAGTGTTAACATGAAAACAGTTAACACTTTTAAATCGGATGAATTCAACACATCACCCTAATATTTAACATTGACAAGGACGGACGAGTGGTTAACACAGCGGGGGAATCCATTATTCCCCACAGAGATGAACAGACGCAGGCAGAGAGCAAGGCAGAGAACACCTGCTGCCGAAATGATGTGTCACAGAAACCACTGTGTAACACACGCATGCTATTTAGAGCCATTGACACCAAGTGAGCAACCGCTGGGTGCTGCCACACAGTTCCTAGCGAGTACAACAGATACTGACAGTCACTTTTAGACATTATTAATGGACCATCCTTAATCATATAACTTCTGAGCCGGTTTGCACTGCTGTACTTTTTTCTGATTCTGATAGTAAGTAACACACTTTGGTCTCAGATTTTCAAGGTTAAGTATTTTTTATATGACATCATGGTGAAGTGTTTTCCTGCTTTACAGTGCAGGAACAGGAGTATCAGGACTCTCCCATCTGGAATGTACGGGAGCTGCCCAGAGTAATTAGCATGATAAGACACAATGAGGTCTGCGCTCCACAGCACTTTGCTCTGCGGGAGTATGTTGCATATGCTGGTGATGAAATTTCCTCTGGAAAAAAAAAAAACATAAATGTTTGCTAATGGTTTAGACCGCCAGATTTTTTTCTGCTGTTTCTGCTGCTTCCGGTGTCCAGAGTGTGTGTCCTGGTATGATGTCATAAAACAGGTTAAAGGTAAGATCCCAGCCAGTGTGTCCATATGGACCCCGTGTGTGATTTAGTGGGGCTTCTTCGGCTCAAGATTCAAGATTCGTTATTTGCTAGAACTAAGTAATAAAAAAAATGATGTAAACAAGTATGAGCAAACATTTACAAGTGATCAAACAAGATCTGAACACAGCACCAGTGCGGCGGTTGTGTTTTAATGAATGGATTGTACTTGTTTCATGGGTAAATATGGGCTGTTGCTATAGGGTCCATTTGGGCTAACCAGGGCCCAGCCCAAGTCGGGTCTCTCTGGGCTTTTTTATGGATTATCAGGTCTCAGTGACCACTGGATCAAACACAGAAGGCAGAAGATTGATTGCTCTTGCACTTAATATGACTTCATAGGCTTTCTTTGTTATATTGACCACGTGACTACTCATATGAACAGAAAACAGGTCTCTGATTATAGTAAAAATTACAGCGTGCAGTGTGAATGAATGAACTGATGATGATGAAATACGAGTTGAGAGCCGGAAATTCATTGCGTCACTGTAAAAATATCCTCTTTTGTCTGCGTTATGTCACGCCCACCGTTGCAGGACCCCGCCCCCCGAGTATAAACAAGGCGGCATCGAAGAGATTTCTAAGAAACGAGCAGGTGTGAGTTAATACAGTGTCTGACAACGAGCCAGGAATATACAGAAATTAACAGGTAGGAAAACAAGGAGCTCTGATATGGCTGATAGGCACTCTTAGCACTTTAAGCCTCTGCACAAACGCCAAAAACGCAAAACTTATAGAGTAATTATTATAATTTTTGATAAATACTGTTTTAATGGTGATTGTGTTTTATATCGAGGTATGCTGACTGCGTGTAAATGAAATATTTACCCAGTCTCTGGTGTGTGTGTGTTGGTATGTTCTGCAGTTCTCCTGAAGTTTGTGTAGAGGGACTCTGGACAGGGGGTCTGCATGGATAAGCCTCAGTTCGGGCCGTGGCTGATCGAGCAGGTGCGCAGTGGTCGGTACCAGGGTCTGTACATGACCGGCACGGACACCTTCCGCATACCCTGGAAACACAACTCCAGGAAGGACTGTGGAGAAGAGGACAACAGAATATTCCGAGTAAGACCTCGCTTTTCTCTCTCACTTTTTTTTTTTTTACCATACTTGCAATTTGCTAAAAAGTTCACAGTAAAAATAATTCGTCTGCACTATTTACATACGAAGTTTCTCTCTCTCTCTCTCTCTCTCTCTCTCTCTCTCTCTCTCTGTAGTTTTTAGTGGTTTCTACCAGATTTTTTCTGTCATTTATTCATTTTTGGCCAAGCGAGCAATTTAGAATGGCCATTTTTGAGGTTGTTTACTAACAAGTGCATTGTGCAAACAATCTGGTATTTGAAGGATTAAAAAAAACCCAAAGGAAATTTATGTAGTAAAAATAGCAAACAATTATATATAAATATATATAAACACATGTATATGGCCATTTTAAAACATATTATATAAAATTGCTCACTTGGACAAAAATGGATTATATAATCTGGTAGAAACCACTAAAACAATTCCTCGAGTGTTGAGTTTAGAATGAATTTTTCGATATGAATTCTGTTGTGCAGTTTTACCACTCGAGTCAGTTCAGCTTACTGGAATAAAATCCTTTGTTTACCGCTGTAGGAGTGGGCAGTGGTCAGTGGCAAAATCTACGATTATCCAAATGACAAGGCCAAGTGGAAGACCAACTTCCGGTGTGCTCTCCACAGCCTTAAGAAGTTTCAGATGATGCAGGACCACTCCAAAGACTCTGAGGACCCCCACAAAATCTATCGCATTGTCCACTCTGACAGTAAGACTGCACCTTCTAACCTGGATAGATACATACGCCAGAATACAGACATAAACCCCTAACTTCTAGACATGATAAAGGACCTGTCAATCTTCCTCCACAGACTTCCAGGAGAGCCAAAACATTCACATTGAGGACATGTACAAGACAGCAGACGTGCCTGAAAGAATGGAGGTACATTTCTAAAATGCTATCCAGCTGTGAACAGGAATACAGCAAAGATCAGTGCAAATGCAAACCCATTCAATCTACATTATTAATCTGAAGGCCTGTTATTTAGGAAGTCCGAGAAACTATCCAGTAACTCACATTATAGTAATAAGAATAATGGGCTCATAGAGTTTGTGACCCAAATTAATGGAGCTAATCCCTACCACTAATTAAATCAGTAACAAAAACTATAGGAATGTCCTGGAACTAGTCTGCACAGGTTTGTTTTGAGTGTGCAGTGACTGATGCGGCCCCAATGATGACAGTAATTGCACTGCACTATGAGTTACACTTCATTATCACACTGTCAACTACATTTTGTCATAAACAGCTTATACTGATAAGCTTTGCTTACAGACGAAATATCAAAGTACAAGGCCATAACTTTCATTTCCTTGTTTTTATACAGGAGGATTTGCTAACCCATCTGGGCACTCTGCATCTCAACCCACATCCTGGTATTTACCTACTCTTATCTCTCTTTACTTTCATCACTATATATAGTGTGAGAGAGAGAATTTTATTATCAAAGGACATCTTACAGACAGTAACCCAACAGTTTGACAGGTTAAAGACAAATAAAAATCGATTCAAAAATGTGTTTTTTTCTGTATTTATTTTGGTGGGGTTTTTTTTTTGTAGAAATCCAGAACTGGACAGCATATTCACAGCCAATTGCAGATGCAGGCAACTACTTTGCAACTAATTTCCAGCCCTGCCTGCAGAATAACTTACCACCTCCTCTAGAGCAACAACACTACACTACAGGTATGCACAAGTTGTACTGTATATGTGATAGAATGTTATGTAACATATATATTTCTATCATTTCCCATTTATATAGTGTATTTTATCAATATTGTTGTATATATTGTAATATTATCGTAACAAAAGAACATCTCTAATATGGTAACTTTATATAAGGATAAAACATTAATGAAGTATGTTCATTTAACAAGATTTTATTCAAAATAATCCTTTTGCATTTCTATTGGCCTTTGTGTTTAAGCAGGTAAATTACTCATCAGAACGTAATGTTCTAATCCTGTCTCCTTTCAGATATCGTCTCAGTGCCCCATGCTGCGGTTGAGAACCTGCCCTTTCTGAACGAGCTGGAGATCTCCATTCACTACAGAAGAATCGAGATGCTGAAAGTTCGGCACTCGGCTTCGCATGTTCAGCTTCACTACCACTGCGATCTGTCTGAGCTCAGGGGTGTTTCTGTCCCTTTTCCCTCCACTGAAGGCCTCATTGACCACAAGCAGATCCAGTACACTAAGCGCATCCTGGACAGCATCCAAAGGGGCCTGCTGCTGGAGGTGGGCCCAATGGGCATCTATGGCTTTCGCCAGGACAAGTGCAATGTGTTTGTCAGCACCAGCAACCCGGCAGAGATACAGAACCCAGTGCCCAAAAAGCTAGTCCAGAACTGCAAGGAACTGCTGTTCAGCTTCGACAAGTACAAGAAAGGTAAAAACACTTTGTTGCTCAGAACTGAACCTCAAAAAAACCTTGAATTCGACATCTTCCTGTAAACCAATAATTGTTCGAGTGTTGAGGCAAAATGTAATAAAACAACGAGAGTCTACTTTGTCAAAAATGTTCTTTGGAACAGTGCCATAAAACACAGCCTCCTGCAAAAATTAGCCCCAAAGACTCCCTAACCTTTCTGACTTCCACCAAGTGACACACTGGTAGCATTCTTGCCTATGAAGAACCATTTCTGTCCATCTAGACGACCCTTTATTTAATGGTTCTCAAAGTCAGCTCAGTTGAAACCACTGACCTGAACGTCTCTTTAGTGAAACTGAAAGTGGTTCTTGTATGCCATCGTTCCAAAGAACACTTTTAGGTAACTTTATTGCGAATGCTTTCATAGCTTCTCTGTGTTGCAGTCCCTTCTCTGAACGTGTGCCTTATTTTTTCAGATCTCAGAGATTTCACTGAGAACCGGTGTGGATCTCCTGACTACACAATCTATTTGTGCTTTGGGGAGAAATTCCCAGATGGAAAGCTGCTGGAGAAGAAACTGATAGTTGTAAAAGTAAGGTCCTGTTTGTCTTTGCTGCACATATGAACTTGTCTATTTCCGGCCTGTCTGGGAGCGGTGATTTATCTTCATCGTTTTTTCTTCTTGGTAGGTTGTGCCTCTGATCTGCCGTGAGCTTCACAAGAGAGCGCAGATGGAGGGGGCATCATCTCTGCAGAACGACAACATCAGCCTGCAGATCTCCAACAGCCTGTTCGACCTCATCGACTCCACCTTCTTCCTGCCCACAGCTGACTGAAGTGCTTTGTGTCCAGTTTAAGTCTGCAAACGCTGATCTGTTTGCTGATGAACAGCAATTTAACCAAGTTACTGTCCTCCTTCCTCAACTCCTACTGTTCCACACCCATTACTGGATCAAACAGATGATCACATTGTCCCAAATATAGCTCTTACAAGAGTGAAACCATAAAATAGAACCTTAGTCTCAGACTAAAAGGTAACTTTTACAGTAAAACACCTGGGCTTAATTAGAAATTGGAAACCCCCTCAATTCACCCCACAAAAAAGTTTTTTTTCCATTCCAGTCTATTCACTTACTTTCACAAATGAGGGCAAAACCTTGTTTGGGTATTTTATCTTCTAATGAAGAATTCCCCTAACTCTGCCCAAAGGGCTACTCCTGTAATACTTTCTTGTCTGTTACTTTACTATATGAATTTTTTTTTATTTTACTAACTAAATTATGTTTCTGTTTTCACTACAGAACCAATAAATAAGATGCACTATGACAAACTGTGCTCCGACTGGTTTGTGTGTGTAAACAGATCAAATGAAACAAGCATACCTTCTATTTTCTCTTTTATTAAATAAATTTCTACAGAAAAGTATTTACAAAACAGCAGAGCAGATTCTCCAGGTCACAATGAGAATCAAGTACAACTGAATAAGGACCGCAAATACCATACAGGTGGGCATCACCAAGCTGCCACAGGCTATTAGGAGAAAACTCCCTGTCTCTCCTGAAATAAACCTGTTACACAGAAGTGGAAGTGGTTTTGCATTCCTCATGCATTACCATGACAGGTGCAGACTAGAATTAGTTACTAAATGGGTCATCGTATTGTCTTGTAAGAAAAAGTAAAGACACAATGAAGCCTCCTTTGATCATTAACAATTTTGCAATACTCCTTGATGGGAACTGAAATTAAAAATGCAAAATAAAAAAAACAAAGTAAAAATGAACAAAAGCACTTCACTGAAAGATTTGTCTTCAAAAAGACAATCCATCACATGATTTAAGAGAATCTAGTTCAAATCAGGCTACTATGGCAACCTGCAAAACCACTCTGATCAGATTCTTTTGTAGTCTCTCCTCCAAAACTCGGCTCAAAAATGTCCAGAAAATCTAACACAAAGCATCACTGACCAACAAAACAGCCGTGTCACATTCGGCAGAAACTTATGAGCATACACATTCAGCAGGCATGATTTTATATCCAGTTAATCAGAGGACATATCTGCAAACAGTGGTTGTTAAGTATGTGCTGTTTGGCTTGAACAAAACATTTTTTGTCTAAAAGTATTATGGGACAATATTTAGCTGAAATCACACCAAGTATTTAAAATTAAATCAAACTCTTTAAAAAAAATTATGCAAAAAAAAAAAGCTTATTGGGATGAAAAACGTTCCCCTCATTTCAGTTGAAATAAATACTCTCCAGTGTTTCTTCTGCCTTAGAGAATATGCCTCATTATTTGCAGGCTTTCCACAAGCGATACTGTGTACAAAGCTGTTCTTTCGCTTTCTTATTCAAATCTACTGTACACACCAGTAGTTTGTACCAAAAGAACTGAACATATGTCCAAATACCTTTATTCTGAACAGCCATTTTGTCAGAACAGGGCTTCTTTTCAAAGGCATACATTATCAAGGCTTTAATTACAGCAGAGTAATATGCCGTAATGTTGGCAAACATAATACACAAAAACAAGTGGCCTCAGTTACCTAATAATTACAAAAGTTTTCCATGAGAATCATGTCGGTCAAATATCTCGATAAAATTAAACAGGCCCTTTCGACATTTCTGATCCACCCAACTAAGATGCTAAAAATTCTGACCGTCATTAACGATAAAGGACTTTGTTGAGTATATCGTACATGTGGACCCCCCACCCCCAGTAATTCATAAGTAATTACAAAAGCAAAAAAAAAAAAAAAAAAAACTATACATAAACCAAACAATGAACTAAACAACTGATCATACAACTGTTGAGCCCTTAGAGTTCCCAGGAGAGTCATGTGATTTCAGGGAAGCTGAGTTTATAAAATGTGTGCACTGAGCCGACTGACTGGTAGGAGTAACGCAGTCATCACACGGGTGTTTCGGAGTCTTTTGGGCCTTCGGCAATTTGACTTGGCCCCGAGCTTCCAACTTTCCGATGCTTCCTAGCGTGTTTGTACTTATCCACATACGCCTTCACCAGGTTGGCCACTTTTACTGGGTTAATCTCGCCACTCTTACTGTGACACACCTAGCAAGTAAAAGACGGAAAACAACAGAGCGACATAAGTCATACAGTCAGCCGAGGCAAGATAATACATGATATCTAGGGGCTTCCTGTTACAATGAATAATTAAGAGGCTACTGTTCCTAGAGACTTGAAGAACCGAGCACTCACCTTCTGAACAGCCTTCCGCAAGATCTCTTTATACTCCTCCTTCGTTATGTCCCTCTTCTGATAGAAGGGCTTGATGGCCAATTTCACTTCTTCTATTGCTCGTTCCTGCATGTGCAGTTTCTTCATGTACTACAAGCGGCAAAAGATCATTCACAAGTTAAAGGCTTTAACAACATTTGGCAACTGAATTTTCGCAGCCTGATCTTACTGCTCAAATCCAACCCAAGCATTCAACGTGCCAAATACAATCTGCTCAAATTACTCAGTAAGGACAGAAACAGCTGTCATTGTATCACTGCATCCATTTTCTAATGACATTGGTCTTTGTGGACAAGTAGGGATAACAGCTAAACTGGGATGAAATGCATCAGACTTTAAAAGCACGAATCATCAGACCTCAAAAGCAAGAGCCAGCAATAAACAAAAGGTGATTGTTTTCTTTCTTTCTTTCTTTCTTTTTCAATGGAGGAAGTGCTCCTTAGACATAATGTTGTGAAAGGAGCAAATCAAAACAAATTATTATCTTTAGCCCTTCAGTGAACTATATGTTCCTTTCAAATCCATATCACACCATGCTTGCCTAAACTTGTCTGATTTTTACCCACTCTGGAAAGAAGCTTAGCTTTTCTTTCCAGAGTGGGTAAAAATCAGACAAGTTTAGGCAAGCATGGTGTGATATGGTGCGATAGCTTAACTCCATCGCAAACAATACTCTAAATTCTAACCTTCACTTTTACTGTCAGCAAAAAAAAAAAAAAACAATTGCACATAACTTCACCAACCAGTTTGAGATAAACAGCTCTATTTCTTAATTCTAATCATAGCTCAATTAAAAACAGCAACTTGCCATGTTCGTGCAGAGCATGTCCTTCTGATGGGGGTCCTGTAAGAGTTCTTCTGTATGGGGTTTGGATCCCCCTTCGAACAACTCTGACTGCCCTTCCTGTGCTGGAGAGTTGATGTTTGTTGCTGCTAGTTTGGGTCCCACCTGGATGGGGGCTGCCTCCTTGAATACAGAACATGAAGGTTAGAAGCAACATTTTTTTAACTCAACTACTGAAATGAGAAGGACAAGATGTGCTAAATAAAGCAAGATTCCTTATTTCAATATTATTCCAAGTAATTAATACTGAAGACTTATGCCTCCCTATGTATGTAAGTTGGAGGCTAGTTTGTGGGTCTTTGTTTTTCATTTTTATTTTAAGCCTGTCAGTTTTTTGTTGTTTTTTTTTTTCAAGTCTGAAGGCTTTCATAAACAAATAGACATACTGTTATCTACCAGTACAGGATCAGATGGTGGAAATATGCAGTCTGTGCCAAGTTACTGCAGTCTGTGTGTAATTATTTCCTAAAAACTGAGTCATCTCTCAGTGCCAGGCAGTGCAAGGTTCACTTTCATTTTCTTTGAAAGCACTACTTGGCTGCATATAGTTTTAGTCACATGGTCCCTACTGGTCTCAACTGAAATATTTTACAAAAACAGGAAAAGATGCCACCCTGTGGCTGTCATACGCACATCCACACTCTGTCTAAGCCTTAGGCAGCTGACTGTGGAGATACAGTACCTGGCCAGGGCTCTGTGAGGAAGACGTCAAGGCAGTCTTACGAGGTCCTTCCTGCTTCAGTTTCAGTTTGAATAGCGCAAGCTCTGCAAATGAAGATTACAGAATTGCTTCAGACTTTTCAGCAAAAATTCTTAGTAAGATTACAAAATCCACAATAAATCCTGTGCATCTGCAGTATACTAAAAGATAAAGACTACAGATTCATTAAATGCTTAATTTCTGTTCACGACGCAGTCTGCCATTTTCCATTTTCTCAGAACACTGGTTCCCAAACTACGGTACATGTACAACTGGCGGAACATGAAGGTCTTTGGTTTATAATCTCACATGACTTCGAACTTTGCACTGAAAAACATCTGAAATTAAGTTGTCTGTAACTGGCCAAAAAAATTGTGTCAGTCAGAATAAAAACAGCCTAAATGTAAGGTGTAGTTATGTAAAAATGTTAAGGAGGATAATTCATTGGCTGATGATTTATTAGCCAAATGGAGTTACCCCGCCCAAGTGGGTGTGCTCGTCACACCCATGCTTCTGCGAGAGGACTTAAAGATGGCACTTGGTTTTGGTCTAAACAAGTTTTGGAAAAAATGTGCAAAATTTGCCAATTCCTGTCCTAGAATGCCAGGTTTATTTTCCCCTGCCCAAACACTTTTATCATCTAGTCACCATGTGTATTACAACACAAAAAACACTAGGGTACAGTAATATGGCCCTTTATTACATTCAAAGCATATTAATCACTCACTGCTCATTTTTTCTGGCTGAGGGCCTTCTGGTTCTTGTATATTCCAGGTAACTCGTTTTCCTTGTGATTTAGTTTTGGTGCTGGTCATAACCAAGGCTGACTCAATCTCTTGCTTAGCTCCTGTTGAAACCTCCTGTATAACAGGTAGGGGTTCCACAGCATCGGCTGGATCGGTGACTGGGCTGTCTTTCATCTCTTTCTTGATGAAGTCCAAGTTGTCAATTAGGTAGTCCACATTGATATCCTCATCTGAGGAGTCCAAAGGCTCTTGCTTCACGGGACATGCTTCTTGATAACATTCAACCTCAGTCTCCTCCTTTGTCACCACAGATAAGCTTTTCGATTCACCTTCAGGCTCCTTTTCACAGTCCATGGGATCAGGGTCAGATGGGCACAAATTGATGATAAGAGCACTTTCACTGAATGGGTCATCCCCATCATCGTCGCCATACTCCTCATCGCCATACTCCTCATCTGGCTGTTCAATTTTGACCGGTTTTGGTAACTCTAAAATGTTACTGGTACTTCTCTCATCCTGAGAACTGGTCTGACTTTCAGGCGTTTTGGAAAAAATATGATCGAGTTCTTCAGATTCAGATTTCTGAATGACACTCAAGGTTGTGATTTCTTCCTTCTTATTTTCCTCTGGTTTCAATCCTTCACATAAACTGTAACTTTCCTCCTTCTCTCTTTTAATATCTTTTTGTAGCTGGCTGTCCTTGACCTCGCCAAGTGACCATGTGTTTTCTTGTTTCATTTCTTTGGGTGTGGCTTCATGTGGTTTGTCTTCCATACTAAACAAATACGTTTCCATTTTGATCTCCTCAGGTTTCTTCAATCCTTCAGTTAATAGTGAATCCTTACTGGGTTCAGCCTCCTTAATGGAAACAAATGAAATTTTTGTCTCACATTCATTTGTTCTAGGCTCCTCTTTTAACACAAGTGAATTTTTGTTCAAACTGTGATTTGGCTCTTTTGCCTTAACAGAGATGGATGTTGTGTATTTGTTAGTGATCCTTTCTTTCTGGCGAGTACCCTCTGGCACAGCTCTCCGTTTCCTTTCTCTGGAGGTTGATCTAGACCTTTTCCTTTTTAGCCTTGCCTCGTTTCCATCCCTTGAGACAGAGGAAGACCTGTGTGAAGATGGCTGCTCTCTCCTCCTCTCTCTGGACCTCGATCTAGACCTGGAGTGTGAGCGTTTTTTCTCCTTCGATTTCTTATGTCCATCTTTCCCTCTTCCATCATGCTGCTCATGGCCCTCTTGTTTTGTTTTTCTCTTCTTTGAACTCTCAAGGCTACTGGAGCGAGTCGAGGGCCTTCTGTCTTGTGATCGTGCGTACCTTCGCTCTTTAGATCTGGAGCGAGAACGCCTTTGCTCTTTGGATCTTGAGCGAGATCGTCTTCTTCCTTTAGATCTCGAGCGAGATCGCCTTCTTTCTTTAGATCTGGAGCGAGATCGCCTTCTTTCTTTAGATCTGGAGCGAGATCGCCTTTTTTCTTTAGATCTGGAGCGAGAGCGTCTTCTTTCTTTAGATCTGGAGCGAGAGCGTCTTCTTTCTTTAGATCTGGAGCGAGAGCGTCTTCTTTCTTTAGATCTCGAGCGAGATCGCCTTCTTTCTTTAGATCTGGAGCGAGAACGTTTTCTTTCTTTAGATCTCGAGCGAGAACGTTTTCTATCTTTAGATCTCGAGCGAGATCGCCTTCTTTCTTTAGATCTCGAGCGCGATCGCCTTCTTTCTTTAGATCTCGAGCGAGAACGTTTTCTATCTTTAGATCTCGAGCGAGATCGCATTCTTCCTTTAGATGTTGAGCTAGAATGCCCCCTTTCTATGGATCTCGAGCGAGAACGCCCTTTTTCTTTAGATCTTGAACGAGAACGTGTTTTTTCTTTGGATTTTGAGCGTGATCGCCTGTGGTCTGGAGATATAGAATGCAAGTCCCTTCTCTCTTCTGACGGTAACTGATTCTTCTTTTTCCGAGTGTTTTCAAACTCTTTGGAGGAAGGGCTTTGAGAAGCAGACTCTGACTGCCTCCTCTCTTCCTTCAGTTGGGGGCATGGTGACATTTCCTTATCTTTGTTCTTGTGGCTTACATCAGAGCTGCTTGATAGTGATGGTACTTCATCATATAAGTCATTTCCTTTGGGGACCTCTGACTCCACAAGAGACGGCTCCTCTTCTGGTTCAGACTTCACCTCAACCTTGACCTTGGTGTCACTGTAATGACTGGAGGTTGAGCTTGATCTGGAGCGATCTAAAGGTTTAGTAAATGGACTCTCAAGAGTTTCACTACGCTCGGCATCAGATACCACGGGGCTTTCACTGTAAGCCATAACAGCAGCAAGACTCCCAGACTGCATTTGGGTATGTTCAGGAGCCGACTGAAGTAGTAGCCTTGGCTCATCCTTGATGGAGGTTGGCTCCTTTTTAACTTGCACACACATTGCAGAACTTTCCTCCGTGGGTGGATCCAAGTCCATAGGTTCTGTTTTAATCAAGTGTTCAGAATCTTCATTTTGTTCCATGGTCATGGTTTGGGCACCCATCTCAGGGGAATCATTCTCAGCTTCACTTTCTGAAGAATCAGACCCTGTGGGATTAAACGGATCATAGACCTCACTCTTCACTGAGGCCTTTTTTGACTTTGAAAGGGACGAGAGCAGCATCTGCTTGTCCTTCTGAGCCCTCTTTGCCTTTTCCTTATCTTTCGGCAACATAGCCGACTCGGGCCCAGAAAGTCGCCTAGTGTGCCATGGGTTCCCACTTGCACTAATCCGGAAGCTAATAGCGGAAGAAGACGATGGCCGTGGATTTGATGTTAAACTGGCAGACGATGAGGAAGCAGAGAAGGAATTAGAAAAGGACGACGACGGCCCACTTCTGTCCAATCTCTGTCTCTCTACTGCCCTACTCTGTCGACTCGCACTTGTCCCCTTCTGGTCAACAGTATGCTGTCGGCCTCTGTCACCTGCTAAACTTGTCATGGAAGATTCTGGTAGGTTGTTGCTATTGCTCCTGCTGCTGCTGTGGACTGCAGAATGGCTTTCTCTTTTAATCTTTGGTATCCTTGGTAAACCAGACACGTCCACCCATACAGGCTTAGGTGTGGGCTTTTTTGCAGGGGGTTGCTGAGGGGGTGTTCCTCTGTCCCCATGGCGAGAGTCAGAAGCACCACTTGTAACCGTTGTTGGGGGCTGGCCTCTGACCCCACAGGTGCCCCCATGATTGCGTTCAGTTCCAGCCGGGTGTGAGGGCATCGACCTGTGGGGCAGTGGCGTATGCAAGCGTGGGTGTTCTATGATGGAAGAGGGCGTGTGTGAAGTGGGTGGAGAGGGCGATACAGGAGTCACAGGGGAGGGACAGGGATGTGGAAAACTAGGTGATGAGGACTGTCTATTTAAAGGGCTTGAAGAGGAGGACGACGAAGAGAGTGTAGGCTGTCTGTTGGACTGGAAGAGACTTGCTCCTGTAGAGGGAGTGCTCACAGTTTCTCCTGAAGTGGAGCTGCCTGAGGTGCTCCTCCTTGGCAAAGACAAACTCACTGAAACAAGATAAATGACAGGAAAGGCTTTTACATACTAACTGCACAGTACATGGATGGATTATACAGGGAACCTTTATGTTACTATTAAAAAACATTTGTGAAAATGTGTAGCTTGATTTTGTGCTTCAGTACAATTTCTGTCCAACACAGCACTGACCCTAGGTTGAACACATAATGTACAACCAACAAAATAACATTTTATAGAGATCTGCATGAGTAAATGGAAAATAAATACGTGCTACGTGAAGCCGACTTACAAGGTTTAATGGCTTTGAGGGAGCCATCTCTGTTGATGACCACGTCAGAACTGTCCATGAGCAGCATGCTTTGACCGCTGAGGATGCTGCCCAGCAGGTCTGGCACTGGTGCAGCCTCAGCCACCTCCTCTACCTGAGGGATACTGTGCCCACGTCTGCTAACCAGCAACACACGCAACAAAATATTTACATTAATCAAAGACAGATGGTAATTACACACACACACCCATCTACACAACAGTCATCCATTGATCTAATCTGGCAAATCATCTGATCAGCTCTTGCCCATACATAGTGTGTTTTTCATGACTTCCCTGCCAGATTGCCTTATGTCAGTCATAAGGCTACAATGGCTTCTAAGCATTGATGTGACTTTTGAATAAAAAAAAGATACTAAAAAATGATTTTCTTTTTGATCATGTAGGAGTACAAACTGACTACCTACCATGTATCTACATTCATTTTAACAGAACTGCTTACAATATAGCTGGACCTTGTAGTTTACAGCATAGACGTCTGTTTTTCAGCGTTAATGATTGATCCCTTTACCCTCATTCACTACTGGTCAGGCACCCACAGGACCACCAGTAAGCAGGCATTACATGGGCCACACTTCAGCACACTGTATTCTTACTGCCAACTCCATTATACATAACCCATACACTTTATGGACAAACATATCTCTTAATTATAGAATTCGGGTGGCCTCTTATTTTAACACTTCAGACATTATGGACAATGCCATGCTCCAATTTTGTGGACACAGTTTGGGTTCCCTGGACAAAGCGAGGTCCATGAAGACAATACTTTTAACCTTATAGTGTATATTTTTATAGCTGCAACAGTTCATCTGATGGTGTTTGTGTGAGTAATCGTCAACTCCATCACTTGTCAGTTTCTAGTGACAATGACGTCTTTAAAAACCATGTCGGATCCACTCTGTGCTGAACACATACACTAACATGCCACCATAATGTCAGTTTCACAGTGTTCCTCATTTCAAATTAAAACCTGCTCACTGGTGATTGTTTGAGGTCCTTACAAATAACAAATAAACTAAGAAAAAGTGTAGACACAATGTCCCTAAAAAGTGGCTTGTCAGTATGTATTTTTGCTTTTGTTTCCTGGATGAATGTCTAGTTATCCTACAGATAAAATATGGCCCAATAACACCCAGGTTACCTGGGTAAGCCAGCAGATATGGGTCTGGCAACAGGATGGTGTGAACGCATGGCAGAGCGGGACAAACCCCGTTGCTTAGCTTCCAGCAAAGAGGATGGAGCCGATGCCTGCTCCATCTCCTCCTCCCTGAAAAACAGAATGAAATTTCTATAGACTTTTGATCTTGCTGTCCATATATCTAATGAATACAAATCAATCATATGAAAAATAAACATGAAATAAATATAATTTCTACACAGGTGATTGATGCAGACTGGCAAAAACAGTAATAAAATATAACAAAAAAAGCCTTAGGAAAAACGGACTTGTCGCACAGTAGACATTGAAAACAGTAATGTATAAAACTCACTCATTATCAAAGGGGTCTAGATCAAAGGGGTCTCCATAAATTGAGAGGGAGGCTGCCCCTATGTCTGCTCTCATGCTGCCAAGTGTTTGCTCAGATGGACGGTACACAGAGGGCACTGAAGAGTTGCGGACAGGCTTCCTAATGCCCAGACTGCGTGCAATGCGGCTTCGAGTGTCCTTCTTGACCACCTGGCAGAACACAACGGTTTATGTAGCATTTCTCCTGTTTCTGTGTTAAATGGCCTTGCAGAACACAGTGGCCTACTAAGCAAATAACACCATTTCAAAACCACTAATCATGATTTACTATTGAACATTTATACGCAAAAACAAAAAACATAGGTAAATCTACAGAATGAGCTGAGTTTTGAGTGTAAGATACCATGACATACCAGTTTTCTTCTTGATTTTGTCCTCCTCACTTTCCTTTTTCGTCTCCTCACCTTTGTGCTTGATGTTTTGCCTTCAACAGCTTTCCCTTCTTTTTTGGGTTTCCTTCTTTTAACTGCATTAAAAATGCAGATACCCAGGGTAAGAGGAATACAGTTTATAGATAAGAGTTTTAGGCAGGCATTTAGCAATAGATCAATTGAATGAAATTAATGTAACCTGTTCTGCGCCTTCTGCGGGACCGTGTGCGAGGAGTCAAATCTCGAATATACACAGCTGTATTGAGTCCAGCCACCACAGCATTAATGGTCTCGTCCAGCCAGGTGGACTGCATCAGATACCTGGGAGCAATCTGGCAGGAGAAGCATTGCATAAATAAAAGAAGTAGACATACCAGACTGGGTTTTCAACTAAACGGGTTTGATACAAAACTGTTTTTGCATGTTTCATAAAAAAACACAAACACCGTCATATAGTTAGTCACCTGCTAAATTCCAAATGATATATTTTAACAAGTAAACTTACAGATGTTGCGTAAAGATAAAAAGTTCAATCTTAATGCCTTTTATAAAGATTAAAATCACAGTAACGTTACACAAATACAACAAAGACTACTTGGTTAAAGACAAGCACCCTCATACAAGTTATAAACCAGGGGAGCACAGTCACAGTACAAACATGCTGGCCTGTCACAATTATAAAATTGACTGATCACAATTATTTGAGCTAACGGCAATTATTTGACAATTATTTTATCATTTTCCATAGTCATTTTAAAGTTATATTACAGTGCAAGCAAAATGTGATTTGGGTGAAATCAGTTGAGTTGAGGCCAATAAATGCACTTTTAAGATGGATATTACAAAATATTTTTTACTTATTTGTTTTTTATTGGGGCAGCTAGTGCCAGGTGGTTAGGACGTTCCCCAATTACATGCTTCAGCTCTTAACTGAATACGATGATGCTTTGAAGAAAAGGACAACATTCACTTATCAACAGCTAAGCTCATGAACAAACATTTACAGTATGTTAAGAAAGCCAGGCAAAAGCATCATGCAAACCTGTGCAGCAGTGCGTGCCTGGGTGATGCGGTGCCTGTTGACGTTGGCGCGGACCCTCTCGCTGTGCTGGGTTCGCGCTATTGCTCTGGTGGGTCTGGAGTTGCTTGGCCGAGAGCTGCTGGTGGTGGGAAAAACGCTGGTCTCATCTTCACTCGATCGCTCACTTCCTGAAGCACAAAGAAGACCTTTCAGTATATGTGAAGTCAAAAAAAAAAAAGAACATAACATTACTTTAAATTAGGGTTGCATGAGTGAAACAACTCCCACTAGAAGTTTACTTAAACTTATCTAAACTTCATGTATGATAAATATTTTTAAATGCTTTTTTTAAATGTTCAAATCCATATAGATACAAATGTGATTAAAGAAAAATAGGAACAGGATAAAACAGTGAGTTGTGCCATTTTTAGAACAGGTCCGCAGACTACTCGTGTGGTCCTTGGGGACACTATGTTCGTGTCCCCTGGTTTACAGTAAACCCTGCAAATACACGGTTCAGACTATGTGGCTTCAATCATTGAAAGATTTGTTTTTAGAACTGATCTAATAATTGTTCGCAGAAACCACTTTTTTGCTTTTTCGTGACAATATATACCCTTTCATGCATTTTAGTGCAAAATTATTTAGAAAATTATTTTGTAACATAAATAAATAACTGTATAAATTTTGTGGTACTGTCTTGGGATGGTGAAATACCCCATGTGCCCAGAGGCGAGAGGTTTGAAAGTAGCCAATCCGAGAACACTATTCATTTTTCCCTGCTGCTGCCCTGTGATGCATCTTTGGCATAGACAGTACATAGGGTAAAGCTGAGTTTTCAATGAAATTTAAATGTTGGATGCATATTTGGGGGCATATTCACACTATAACATGGGCATTTTTAGGCATTTTTAACCACATCACAAATTCACGCTCCTAGAACTTTGCAACTTTGCAACCATTAAGCCTGATTGATGTGAATACATTAAATAACTGAACTTTCATCCTTTTTTTTCCTACAGTTTTTTCCTATATTTAGTAAGATGCAATATCTGGCTCATTACTTGTGTTGTGGTTGTTTGCTGCACATTCTGGGCAAAACCATTCTTCAACAGGCACAGCATCTAAAGGGGGTGTTAAACACTCCATATGGTACCTTTAACAAGAGAGAAAGAGAGTGGGTGTCAAAATGTTTGCAAAACTAAACTGTAGAAAGTGTCTAAGTAATTTCAGGTGCATATAGTGTATAATGTATATACTCTAAACTGCCATTACTGTTCATGAGTTTGCAAACCTATTTTTTAAAAAAAAAAGAATATCACTATATGCAGCTACCTAGCACTTTTTCAGTATGTTAGGGGAAAAAAAATACTTAAACATTGATATGAACTCACCCAGCATCACAGCCATCACACAGGAGCAGGCGGTCTTCTCGGTCTGAACCTCCACACACCTCGCAGTTAGTCTGCTCCAGATCCAGATCTATTTGTTCCTCTTGACCAGCCTTTACTGTCTTCTGAACTGTAATCTTCATGGACACACACACAGGTCACTTCTTTTATCTCTACTGTTAGCAATATGATTACCTCAGGTTAAAACCAGAAACATAGAAAACACCAAGAATGCTAGTTATGTACCGTTTTCTGGACTTTGCCTCCATAACATTTCCGCAGTAGGATATTACCAAAGACTATCCGGTCCACAGGACATGAGTTGGCATTCTGATGACAAGTAGGGGGGGAAAGTGTCACACAAAAAAGCACATCCAAGCATCATCTGATCACATACCAATGGGAACACTATGTAAACTGAAGAAAGCTCTGGCCATGTGATGAAATTGCAAGCATTTTTTTTTAAACAGAACCTAAAATGTATCTATTTGAGGTTGGACTATTTGTGTACCTGGATAGTAAGGGGCAGGTTCCCTGTCCTGCCATGCTCACCTTGGCCCATTCCAGAATGCAGTCCAGACAGAAGTAGTGTTTGCAGCTCTCAGGTGTGGCTACTGGTTGCTCGTGGAATGAGTTCAGGCAGATAGGACACCTCTCAGCATCTTCATCAGAGCTGAGCCCAACTAGATCAGTTGATGTGCCCCCTACTGCCCCCTCCAGGTCCTTTTCAGCATCCTCGTCTATCAAGCATTGAGAGAATGAAGATAGAAAGAACACAATATACATGGAATAATCTGTGCATGCGAATGCATTTACACAACAAACACTCAAGTCATTAATTCATGTCCTTATACTGGAAATATACATTACTGTCAATGTTTATAACAGAGAACATCAGATCAATGTACTGTTATTAAGGATCAAAATAATGTGGCTTGAACATGTTCTTACGTTCACTATCCTCCTCTTCCTCTTCCTCTTCCCCATCCAGGGAAGCGTCGTCGTCGTCTTCAACATCCTCACTGTCTGTTGCCCCTGCCTGTGAGTCTTCGCCATCCTCCGAATTTTCTTCTGAGAGGCATAAATACTAAATCAGACCTTATCCCAAAAACAAAGAGCTGTCCAGATTGTTTAGTGCATCAACACACTGCCATACACCAACCTTCTTCTGAGAGAATAGACGTGGCAGGTCTCTTGCCTTTTCCATGAGATGCATTCCTATTGATCAGCTCATCCTGGCTGTCCTCCTCATCCATGACTCACCATTAGAATCCCAACAGTATCAATGCAGCTTATGTGACTTCTTTTGTGATTCAGTACCAGACAGCTGTAAGACACAAGTAATTCTGACTAGGCAACATAGTCTGTGCCAGGGAGTCATTAAACTGATTCGTGGTCACTTTCATAGTTAATGGTACTGACAGATAATCAGCATTACATAACACATTCCACACAATACCCATGCCTCTGCTGTCAGATTGATTTAGTTTTTAAATCCCACTCTATTGTTCACATGGTGTTAAGTAACTCATGTTATTTGCTGGTGTCATCAAATTATTTTGAAAGAACAGATCATAAAAACAAAATAAATAGTATGTTTGGATTGGGACTGGTTACTGTTTGTAGCAATGCATGTACGACACAAAGACATGCCCACTTTCAGTGCTGAAGGGAGCATACTAGTAATCAAAATGCATGGAGTGACCAGGTTTTTAACAGGGCCTTAGAAAGTCAGAACTGCTTGTATAACCAGTGATAGGAACCAGACTTCCAACATGTTTAATCCCTCTGTTTAAGGACTGCTTTGTGAAATGGTTATGAATCTACTGGCTGAGGAGATGCCTTTTGTCAGTTATGCAATAGACAAGTTCTATACGTTCAAGGCAGAGGAACGTGCAGATAAAACATACTATTTTACCGTGTCAAAGCTTATAAGACTGGTGTAGATACACCGCTTGTTTTGGATAGTAAATAAACCAGCTCTACTTGACTATAAAGTTGTATCCTAAGGGGGCAGGTTTCTTGTCAGCGCTGCATCTCCTATCACTAGGCATGACATTTCTACAGTAATTTATCTACAGTAATTTCACTCCGTTTACATCTTAGCAGAAATTCCACTCTGTTTATATTTTGACAGAAATGTAACTCCGTTTACATCTCTACAGAAATTTCACTCTGTTTACATCTCTACAGAAATTTCACTCTGTTTATATCTCTACAGAAATGACATGTTCTCCCACGCCTAATACCTCCATCCAACCAGTCCTGCCTTTAATATTACAGCTAGTGTGTGTTTGTCAGTTCTAAAGATATCTTCAGGCTCTGTCTGCACAGTTCAGCTCCTCTTCTGTACTACTGCAACAGCTGGAGGCTCCACCTGTGAGTGGGGGAACTGAGCCTCGCTGGTGTTCCTCGTTTAGCCATGGAGCTTCTCAGAGGAGGAGCATAACAGACAAAAACAAAGCTAACACAGCTACAAACAAAAGCACGACCCCAGCCTTTTCTTTAGCAGAAATGGGCTAAACCTCGAAAACTCTCAGAAATGCAGATTAAAAAGTCCGCTCAATTAGTCCATTGTCACATTTAGCTTTAGTAGAGGAGGTAAGAGCTCGGACTAAGCTAAGCTAGGCCAGGCTAGGCTGGGTTGTCCTCCTCTCGGGCTAATTTTAACTCAGCTCGGCTAAAATTAACGGACAGGCCGCCTAGCTTTAAACCCCTCAGAAACACTGGACGCGTGGTGGAGTCGGAGTGTGCGTAATTGTGTTCAATTAGGTGCACCTACCCTGCACGGCTGGACACGACATGGGTTGTATTTTAAAGTCCACACTGTTTTTTGGGGGGATTTGAGTGACAAACGCTACCGGCTGAAGAGCACGGCGGATATGGCGGAGGGCGCTCGGCTCGCAGGGACGTTCTTAAAGGAGCAGCGGTGCTTACAGGCAGCATGGACAAAAGTATGTGGACACTCACAACATCATTAGGCCGCCTGGACCTCACACTCCAAACACTGTCCAAAAGTATCCAGACACTCCTTCAGATAAGTTAATTCAGTCAATTCACACACACATAGCCTGGACAAAAGTATGAGGACACCCAGCACACCATGGACTTCAAACTCCAAAATAAACATGCTCATTAATACACCACATGTCCAAAAGACACTTTTTCAGATAAGTTAGTTAAGTGTATACACACACAAACACTGCCTAATGGTGTTTAGGGAGTTGCCCCTGCAATGCTGTGGTTCAAATCCCAGGGCACTTCTTGTGGCACCACTCCTTGAGCAGAGTACCGTCCTCGCACTGTTCATTGAGGATCCCCGGGTATCGTTATCACACACTGTTCCTCGGGTACTGTCGCTACACACTGCTCCCCAAGTATTGTTCCCATACACTGTTTCTTGGGTACTGAACTGAAATGCAGTGCAAATGGGGTTTTTTTTTTGGGTCTATGTAAGTTCATTTTCATGGCAAAGAGGAATATTGCAACGAAGTATTATAAAAGCTATTATCCCGCTATCAATACGAATACCAGTACCAAGCCTTCTTGTGCACATAAAAAGAGAAAATCTTTATGGTAAATGCATTTGTATGATATTCATAGTAAATTCATTAATATTTATAAGTAGGCATATCCGTAAATGAATCATCAAATGACAGACTTTCAATGTCTCCTTAGTTTAATAATTGTTTTTGTGCTCTGTTCATGTGCAGTAATGGTCACAGCAATCAAAAATATGACTTAATACACTAAAAAAAAATTCTTTCACAAGAGCAATGTTAGAACTAAGTCCATGTATAAGGTGCAGTTTAAGACAATGCATATACAAGCACGGGTGTTCTGATGAATTATGCCGCTGTAGCGCAAATCGCGAGTCTAACGATTCATGCTAACCTGTCAGAAAATGCTACCTTCAAGCTTATACAATTTATACAGTTTAGAACTGATAATGATGAGAAATAGGCAAATACTATGCATGAAAAATATTTTATTTGGATGAGAAGAGCCTAGTTAGCTAGACAGATCTTTAGAGGTTCATAGAGCAAGTTTTTACAGTCAGTTTCTAATACTGAGAAATGATACCGTGAAGCAGGGTGCTCTGAAGATTCATGCTGCCCTGTGGAAAAATGCTCCCTTTTGTACAGCTCTCAATGTCCCAAAGTAGAACAGATTTATGATTGTGGTACTGTATCCCAAGACTGTGGAACTGCACATGCGCAGAAGGGCACAGTAGCACATCTCATGGGTAGCATTTTTCAACAGAACCAGACTGGGTTGGCGCGATTAATCAGCATTACTTTTTTGACGTGTTATTTTTTCTGTGTTTAACTGATAGAAATGCTGAGTGTTCTCATGGTTTTCGTTTTGTTCTTCTTAAAGTCTTGTATTTTTATTACTGTAAATTAAATTATTACTGTATTTACCGGCTTCTTTTTTTACAACACGCAATTTTTCACAGTGTCGTTGGTTTACTGTATATATATGTATATATTTATACAAATAAACATTTTCTCAGTGGACTATGGTAATTTAACAACTTAGCAAACAATTAAACAGGCATGCATTTCTTACATTAGATAAAGATAAATGTTTTTTCCTCTTCTATAAAAATTGCTACTAGGTTTTGTCAAAAGCTCTCAACCAAATGCTTGTATGACACACACGGCAGGTTTTGTTAAAACTGCAGTGCCAATAGTCATTAAAAAATCCCATTTGGTACAGATTTAGGTTCTGGGACTCTGGGACTCTGGGACTCTGGGGCAGCTGGTGACCTAGTGGTTAGGGTGTTCGTCCAGCGATCAGACCTCTAAGCACCTCTGAGGTACCCTGAGCAAGGTACCGTCCCCACCCACTGCTGCCTGGGCGCTGTGTTCTTGGCTGCCCACTACTTCATTTGGTGAATACAGAGGAAGAATTTCATGCTGTTCACACTGTGTGCTGTGGTGTGTTTACATATGACAGAATGATCACTTTCACTTATATTTACTATTATGTATTGGATCAAACAGTGTACCAAAGGCAATGTTTCTTAACCCTGGTCCAGGAGCCACTCTGTACTTAATAGTCTAGTGTTTTCCTTGCCTGAACACACCCACTTCAGTTCAGTGAGGTGTAAAGGAACTGATTAGTTGGATTAGGTGTGTTGGATACAGTGAAAACACTCAAATGTGCAGCGCAGGGTGCCTCCAGGACCTGGGTTGAGAAACACTGACCTATGCTATATGTTACCTTCTACATTTGGAATGATCCCTTTTATCCACCCTAGATTCTGTGTGATCTCTTCTATCATGGCTCAGACAAGCTGCTGCTGTTCCACATATTTGCTCTACTTTACCAACACCTTACTGCACTGATTTAGGGCTTCATTACCAGAAGTGGAGTTTGAGGAATCTTGTGGTTTCTTAACAATGTATTTCCAGAGAATTCCACCATTGTTTCAAACAAATTCTAGTCGTAGCAAACATGAGATGGGCAGCAATGTTTTTTTTGGTTACCTCTGTGGCAAACTCATTTTATGTGATGTAAACAATTGAAAACACTGGTGTTACAAAGTGCTAATACATTTTTTTTGTTGTTTCAGAATCTTTAGCTTGCCTGAAATTTGTAGGTCGTGTTGGGAGTATATATATATATGGAGTGTGTGTGTATATACAGTGGCTTGCAAAAGTATTCGGGCCCCCTTGAACTTTTCCACATTTTGTCATATTACAGCCACAAACATGAATCTATTTTATTGGAATTCCACATGAAAGACCAATACAAAGTGGTGTACACTTGAGAA
>JBBPDB010000128.1:4276437-4287334 GCA_037974465.1 Brachypetersius altus
TCTCTCTCTCTCTCTCTCTCTCTCTATACATATCTCCTCTCTCTCCCTCCCTCTCTCTCTCTTGACTCTATCATGCTGCATCCTTGCTACGTGCACATCTACACCAGCTTCATGGCAACACGGTACACACAAGTGAACAGAGTCCAACCACTTTTCCCGGGCGGGTAGAGTCTCCTAACACCAAACGTATTAAAACACCACGCCCGAATGAGCTGGGCGGACGAGGAGTCACACACAGTCCGTACAATCTTAAGTGACAACCGACCATGTCACGAAGAGTCAGACAAACGGTGCGGGGCAGGAAACGGGCTGGTGGGAAATGGTTCAGTCCTAAAGTAAGACGTGCAAAACCGAACGCGCCGCACCCCAACTATAACTCAGACCGGATCCACCCAAACCTGCCGCTACTAAGCTCGCCTCCTGCCTCACGCTATTGGTCGGTTTGGTTATGGAGGCGTGATCTCTGCCTTGATCGGAGGCCGCCGTTGACTGAACGTCAGTGCCAATCAAGCGCTGATTTGCATAAGCAGGTCAGGTTGCAGAGGCAGAGGAGTGGGCAGGGTTGGGGCTGCCCGACTGAACTGAACTTCAGCTCCTCTTAGCCTGAACCCTTTCTCCAAATCTGACTTTATTCTTACATTTCTGTCATCGGACAGCCTTTCTCACATTTCCTCCTGCTTCACCAGCACATGCCCTCTCTGCAGTTTGGATTTCCTTTTTTATCCTTACCTGATACCATTTGATGGGGAGAAACAAGAAAAAACTTGAGAGGTGAGTAACTGTGGCTCCTGGTGTAAATATCACTTAATTGCAAATTTTATCTGATAAGCATGATAACATGTTTTTATTAGCACAAAAGGGCCTTTATGCTGTCTGGTGTATTTTTTTTTTTTTTTTTTGTCCCAAGATAAATTTTCAATCACCTGCTAAATATAGACATGCACTAAATATTTCACCACATTTGTACAAGTGGCCTCATTTAAGGGTATTTGGACAATAAACATCACATATCCAAGATTTCTTTTCCACAGCCACCTCTTAATATATTTATTTATTTATTTATGTTTTAATAGAAGAGGAGGAGGAGGAGGAGGGTGGCCAAACTTGCACAGGTTTAAATATAGGTTTATTTTTACCAGGTTGAAATGTAACCAGACCTATGGTTGATGGGCCTATATTAGTTAAACTCAGAACCTGTTAGGAGTTTTAATAGCAGTGATGGTTTAACATGCAAGTGTGTGTGTGTTTTTTTTTTTTCTTCCTTACAGTCATTATCATTTAGTGACTCCTTAAAGCACTTTTTGTTCTTTTGTCCACTAGAGAAAGAGGTATGGCCTGGTTCTTCTCATGTGAGATTTCTGAAAGCAGGTAAGCCACTGACTAACGCACATTGCGCCTCTTCTCTGTTCCACTGTGCGTGTGACAGCGGCTAACCAGCTTTTGGACGTGGCCCCGGCCTGGAGGGACCACTCGCACCGTCCTGCCGGATCACTCTGTGGGTTTGTTCCTTCTCCATTACTGTAATGCAGCCTACGTGCCGCATGTCAGAGGAACGTGCTCCATCCATAGGCCTCCTCAGGAGGGTGCCAAGAATTATGTCTAAATTTGTGTCATCAGTATGTAACAAAACTTATATAACTTTGCAGTATTGCTCCCTCAGCCTTTTGAACTCTTCAACCTACAGTAGACTGACTCTGCTGATAATGTACATGCCTGTCTTCAATACCAGTGATCATTAAAACTCAAGTGAAATGTATTTTGGGTTTTTTTGGTTTTTTTTGCTTTTTTATTTTGGTACTTTACCATAAAACTTCTGTTAGAGGTGAGTGATATGGCAAGAAATGTATCACAATACACTATGTAGTTCTAGGCTTGATGAATTTTATTTTAATTTTAGTAAACAATCTCAATTAGAGGTGAGCGATATTTAAAAAAAAAAAAAAAATCAATATATGATTCGGTTTTTCCAGGTTTTATAAACTTTTTTCATTTTGGTACGTAAACATAAAATGTTATACGTCAGCGATATGGCAGAAATGATCATACCATGATATGTGGTTTGTCTAGGTTTCATAACAAACATTTTATTTTCATTTTGCTACTTAAACATTAATGTCTCAATTAGATGAGAGAACTTGCAAAAAATGTAATACATGTGTTTTTCTAGGTTTTATAAAAAGAAACCATATTTTAACAGTATTTTACATACTACGAAACAGTAAATCCTGTTACACAGGACTAATTATGCTGCCTGGAATGACACGTGCTGTTGGTCAGTGTTCTTTAGGTCCCTGACATCACTCAGAAAAGCATAATGTGATGTAAAGTGAAGTCATTCGTAATGATTAATATCAGCGCCCCACCCGACCCTAATGACTGGAAGTTTGCATTTACCATTTCATGTTCTGGCTACTGACATTACACCAGTGTGTGTAAACAACCCCATTGGATCTCACTGGTCCATAGTGTTGGTGCATTCAGGTCTTTCATGCATGACATCCTTGAGGTGGAAGCAGAGTATTATGTGGGCAAAGGGTGTGTATGAGGAATCAAATGTTTACACTATGAATGGCTTTGTTCTACATTTGGTTCAAACCCACTAAAACCTGTTAACCTTCTTGTATAATAATGCCTCACTCTTGTCTTCCACATCGGTATTAATTTACCATTCCGTGTGACCTGCCACTCCCAATTTTTTTTGAGACCCTGTATACATCTCTTTTGTAGCCTGTGGGCCAATGGAGGCAAAGTGAATTCTGTTTGTCACCTGAGTGTCCTGTAGTGTCTTGGAAGACAGGACTGATAAGTCCCATGGCCCTTAAAGCTGTTGGGATTTGGGGCTTAGCTTCCTCTAACTACGCCAGACAGTTCCCTTATCTTATCAGTCTAATCTGATTTCATCGAATTAATGTGAAGACGGCCTCGCCAATACTGAAGCGCTCAGACGAATATGCATGAATGTATATGGTCTTTAGGAGGGGAAAGTGTAACAGATCTTGTAATGGTACCATAGCTATGGGATTGAGGGTCGGTTGAAGAGTTCAAATGAAAGTGATCCGTTCAACGCTTTAACTTGCTCATCCATGGCTGGCGTCGTGGAAGGGCCCAAACAAAAGTGAAAATGTTTCACTGGAATTCAAGCTGTACCGGAACCAAGACATGATCCACCTGCTCGTCATTGCAAGGTGGAGTGTAAGTTAAGTGTCCTCACACCATGTGACGGTTATTCTATTAAATAGTTCATGGACTCTTGATGTGTCCTGTTATGGAAGAATTCTGTACCGTGAGCTCATAGTAAATGCACAATGCCATCCAGCTGAACAGGATGTGGTGCTTCCTTTAGCATAAGGCAAAAGCTTTTTATATCCCCGCTGCACATTATGATACATGTTGACACTATATATGCCATTTTCAGACCGATTTTAAAATGATACACAAAACCAAACCCAAGCCGAGGTTATCTAAAACACAATGCACCGTCTTTATTATCCTTAAATACATAAACAAAAGTAATAGTTCTCTAGATATAGCTTTCTGGTAATATCTTACAGTAAATACATGTTTTGCAATGTAACAAAAGGTCAATATATATTTGTATATACAGATAATATATATATTTTATATGGTTACATTGACGTGTGGGGTCAATACAACAGTAGGTGATTAGGTACATTAAGGTGTAATAAGAGATCCTTGGCCCTGGCGTCCAGGTTTTACCTCCAAGACGACTCCCTGGATGTCAGGACTGCAAGACACAAAAATATGATATGGAGTGATGCTTTCAGTTTTGAATACTGGAAAGGCGACACTTGCAAGTCACGCAAAACACTGTTGCAAAAATAAAACCCATGCACTAGAGAAGCTTGTCCGGTTTGTCCCATGCCACAGAGAAAACCTGGAACTGCACAGCTGAATAAGAAGGCACCCACCAGCCCAAAGGGAAGCCAGATAGAAAAATTAAAACAAAATAAAAATGAGGTGTATTACATGCTCCATGTGCTCCTTTTTTTCTACTGCAACATTATAAAATAGATAAAAACAAATTCCAAACAGACCAATCTTTCATATGAACACCATTAAAAGGAATAATTTGATTTTCAACCCGATCTTAATCTACTGTATCTGTAGAACACATTCGTTTATAATGGGCTGCAATTTCTCTGCACTTAGAAAAGAACATAAGTGTCCTTAACTCACATCTATAATAGAAGCCAAAGGGCAGGGGCGGAGTTAAGAGATGCCAAAAAGCAACTGATTCTTCATTTTCTTCCTGCTGTTTTACTAAGAGGTTTTAGAAAACTCTTTAGTAGATCCTACAGATGCAGTTAACAGGGATTAGGTTGAGAGTAATTCCTTAAATGGTCCTTAGTTCATACCTAAAAAATAAATCAGAAATCAAATTCTTTGGGCTCTTAAAACAGCAGACTTTCCACATTATGGAACTTCTACAATGACTTTAATAGAGGTATGGAGACTGAGCTGTTTGCATTTCAGGTCTTCAGCTCTGATGAGTCCACTCCATCAATTTCCACTGGTGTGTCCTTCCCTGATTCTGACACAGAAGAGCCATCGAGGTTGTGACTTTAGAATAAAATAATGAAGGAAATTTTCATTTGGATTCAGTGGCACCAATGTGAAAAAAGCTGGCAGTGATTACACACCTTTAGAAAAAATGAGAATTAGAATAAATTATATACTTTAATTATTTACCAATATAATAGGAATATTGGCTGAGTCCCTCTTCAACAATCATTCATCGACACAGCAGCAAGGGCCCTTTTCATAGCGTTAGACAAACACTTTCCTGTTCACTGGTCTCACCCTTCTAATGGTGAGAAAGAAATTGTTCCACATAATACAATCATTTCTCTATTTGGATCACTGCTCATTCATGCTCTTGTACAGTTGGTACAGTATTTGTATGATATACAACATACAATAACAGCAGTGCCATATTGTGGAGAGCATTCTTTGCTGAACACACTGCCATGTTCTGTTGATAAAACAACTCTTACAGAGACAAGTGTGATCAGTGGCATTGTAAAAAAAAAAATCTACACACACACACACACACACAAAACGAACAAACACAGCAATGCATTCAGGGGACAGTTCATTTTTGTTGATGTTCTGCACAACCAAAAGCCATACATAACCACAGAAACAGGGAAAACACACCAAACCAGCAGCAGGAAATCCAGCAAAATGATGAAAAAGGCCTAAAAGGTGTGACAGAACAAGTCATTGCAAAATAAATGTTCAAGAGGAGAGGAACACTTTAGTTTGTTATTATAAAACCAGAGCCAAAAACACCTTCACAAGCAGCACATAAGGATCCGAGTATTTGTGTGTATGCAAATGCTGTCGTGTTACATGAAGATGTTGTATACATCTGGCTCTCAAGTCTTTCAAACTAAAGTGTTGAGGAGCGTTCAGAGTTAACACTTCATCTGAGAGGGACCAGGCAAGGACACCAAAGCTTACACAACAACAAGCACGTCACAAAGTCTTTCACGGGTGTCGCCATCATTGTCAATAGTTCATTTTGTGGACTGTCACAAGTGGACCCGGATGCATGAGATCGATCATGCTTTAGAGTTAAAGGAACTGCAGATAAAGGCAGTTGCTTGAATATGTCTGGGAGATGCCTCAAGAGCTAGAGTGGGTCTTCTGCCAGGACATTTATAAACATATTGACTGCAAGCACAGATGGTGTGATGGTGCTTTATGGCATTTCATCAGGTTACTGTTGGTCCTTGAACCTCTACTACTTCGAATGGAGAACTGCTCTCGTTCAAAGAGAGTTCACCTTTACAAAAGTTAACTTTAACATTAAGCAACAAAAGCTGAAGCAGCTTATCAGAGTGCAGTGTGCACTTTTCCATGGGAAAAACATGAAAGTCCTTCATTTATGCACCACACAGTGACAAAATGTGTTTTGTGCACAAGCACAAAGGGCATCATTGCAAGTAAACTAAGCAAAGTCTTCTCCTTCAAGGAAAAGTGTGCAGATCCCCTTAGAATGTACAGCACTGTGCAAAAGTCTTAGGCTCCAGTGTAAACCATTTAAAGCCATTTATCTGAGCACTAAAGGAATTTCTGCCAGTTAAAATTTGAATAAATACTAACAAACAAGAAAGCACTAAATAATATCAGGACTTGTTTTGTTGGTAAATAGCACTACGAGCTTTGTAAGCTGGTTAGAAGAAAACACATTCAGTTCCAGATTTCTTTTTGATGCTTCTGGCCTTTGCATGAATTCGTAATACTTCATCAGCAGCTCGCCTGATTTCATTTAAGTTTAAAGTATTGTTTGAGATGAACAAAGCATTTGAGGTATTTGATGAGAACTATGATGTAATACTGGCCTTACATTAGGAGAGTTCTGGGAAATATTAAGCAAACACATAAAAACACCATTTATTGTATTATTATTATTATTATTATTATTAGTTGTATAATATAAGCTTTTAAAAGCATATACTGTTCCGCAAAACTGGTTTTACATATAATGTTCTCAGGTGTCTTGACTTTTGCACGGTACTATACTAATAATGTAATGAAATATTTCTGATATGCAAATGACAGTTGAAAGCCTGTATTTGGACAGTCAAATATCATTTCCTTTCAACACACGCCTGCCTGTTAGAGTTCACGGCCTTGTGCAGAGCCTCTCAGATGAAGTGTCAATGGAGACATACAGATACAAGCTTTATTAGAGGAGGGCGGTTAAGGAGCGGGCACCATGCAGGGACCTCCACCCAGAGAGGGCTGCCGCCACTGGGCTTGGCTGAGAGAGGGGGGTTGCAGGGTGGGGTGGATGAGCAGGCAGTTCTGCAGCGGCAGGCTCTCACACATACACACCCTCAGGGTTCAGGCTGGACACCAGCGGGTGCTGCAGGTTGCGTGGATGCCCCAGGAACTGCTTAGCGGTGGGACGTGGTGGGGAGTCTGTGGAGAAAGACAAGGCTGTATCAGTAAAACTGGGGTTACAGTTTATTAAATCTATTCAAAGAGTCTGAGGAAAATTCCGTCATTCAGTTGGTCTTGTTTAGATGAGGTGCAGCAGCATAAGCCAGCTTGGAGGCATAGCATTTAAGACCTTATTATGTAGCAAATCAGAGTGCTTTAATGTTCATGCTGCAAATGTTAGGCTGTCATATGCCACGACAGAAATTAGTAATTAGATCATGATGCAGCTCCAAGACACACTGGACCCCATTCATACCTGTACTTACAATGTGAATAATGTAACTCTGCATGTTACAGTTTCTGAATGGGTTCTTTGCGAATGTTCTGTAAAGCTGGTATTTTTAGCAGCATTTTTAGTCAAGGTAAACTACAGCTAAGCTTCAAAACAGCAGTCTGGGCTAGTCTTAGTGTGTACTCAACATGTGTGAGGGACACAGACCCCCCCCCCTCGTTTTAATGTAGTCTGTTAGATTATTTAGACTGAAACATGGAAAATGGAAAGAGTGTTGGTCCACCTAGAAATAACACAACATTAGAGGAAGGTACTAAGTACAGGTATGAATGGGGTCCAGTGTGTCTTGGAGATGTATCAGGATCTAATTACTCAAACTAATTTCTGTCGTGGCATATGACAGCCTAACATTTGTAGCATGAACGTTAAAGCACTCTGATGCTTCCCAGACAACAACGAAGAGGTTGCATAAGAAATCCATATGATGTAAACATTAACAGCCCTTATATTACACAAACAATGATCTGTGACACATTTATGTCTGATTAAAGCATGCAGCAAGAGACTGACAATTCTCTTGCCATAACAGGTGTAAATGTCAGCAGTTATGAACGAGCCTCAAATATGAATAAATCTTCTTAATAGCAAAAAAAAGAAAAAAAGTGTAATCACATGTTTTTGTATGAACTTGATTTATGTTGTTCAGTCCAGTGACAAGTGAACTAGTTTATGAACTTTCAGCAATTAGTCTCATGAAACCCAGTTCTTTTTAAACAAATGCGAAAACCAAAAATATATTCAAAGCCTAATGTTGTAAAATGGCCAAAAAGGTTGTAATTAAAGGTGATAATATTGCTGATGCACAAAAACGTGTAAATGATCGTGTTACCTGGATACGACAATGGTCTTTCTTCTACAGTTTTTCAGTGTTTGCATATTAGATATGATTTTATGTACATAAAATAATATCTTTGTATGCAAAACATGCATGGAGAAGTATATATGTGCAAGACATACCAAGGTCTATGGATTTATTCTGCAGTAACTGCACCAGCTCCATTTGGTCCAGCTGTTGATGGAGGTCCGTGCGGGAGGAGTGGGCTGGCAGCGCCCCGGCCTGCTGGATGAACTGCTGCAGGTTGCACTGCCGGAGCTCCTTATTTAGTTCCTCCAGCTCTTCCTGCTTAGCCTGGAAACACATGTGTTACATGAGCAGGGTGGTGTTAGGACTGAGTCTACAGCCTTCAATATTTTATATAAAGCCCCCACCCAAACTGACATCTGGGCTAAGCCCGAATGTTTCAAGATCCTGGTGATGTGTTAGTACATGAGAATGCAGGACAACATGACTAGTTCAAAAAGTGTCCTTTCTTTTTAAATACAATAGTTCATATTTAGTTTATACACTGTTTGTAAACATACAAAGAAAGCTGCAAAACCAGATTGCACTGAATACACATTTTTTTTTACAATATGACCAAAAAACACATTACATTTACATATTACCTAATGGTAACCATACAGCAGGTCTGTCAAAGGCCTGTTTCAGGTCAGACTGCTGTTTAAATGAGGTTTTTTCCATCAGAAAGGAAATCATTTAGAAATATCAGGCACAGTAACAAAAACAGCCTTGTTAATTCTAACGAAAACAGAGGGGTTAGATAAGAGTCTTGTAAAAATGTTTTGGAACATGGAAACCTACAATAAATTTAAAAGGGGTCCTTGGGGAAAAAACAAAATGCCAGAAAAAATGAGGAAGGGGCTCTTCAATATACAGTGTTTCAGTGATGTTCAGTGATCAGCAATTTCAGTTCTGTTC
The DNA here is from genome assembly GCA_037974465.1 of Brachypetersius altus. Lineage (NCBI taxonomy): Eukaryota > Metazoa > Chordata > Actinopteri > Characiformes > Alestidae > Brachypetersius > Brachypetersius altus. Next base: position 4,285,461 of record JBBPDB010000128.1, read on the forward strand.
AGTTCTGCACATATAACACACACCACAAGAGGGCAGAACACCCTAACAACTACTTGTACGACATAAAATTCATTTCTTACAGCTCTATTGACAGTTATCCAGGGAATTGTCCTCTAAGGGTATGTTTTAACACTCACAGTCTATGGTCTATTAGTGAACTGACACAAGCCAATTACTTCAGAGGCAGACAAGTCAAGACTAACAACTGTCCATGTGCCAGACACAATATGACAACGGATGCTCTTTATGAAAACATGATAATTAACATCCTGTACACTCTTAGGCCTTCTGTATTTGGGGAACAGCTGCTGATCATACGAACAATCTCTATTTTCCTGACACAGGAGATTATTAATAGTCCTGAGACTGGTAGTATCTTGAAATATGTAAATTTTCTGCTTCCCATGAGGAACACGGATTCAGCTGAACACAATCTATAATAATATTACCTGTACTGTAATAAATATAACAATTATTACACAATAATTACATAATTATGTGTGTATTGGTGAGGATTAGCCAGGGCAAATTTTGTTATTTGACATTAATATGGTGAACATTTTTGTGTTTTTTCCAAATAAGTTTGTTTTGGTGACACATTTAAAAAGACGAGGATATCATATAAATAGAAGATCACAGATATAGATATTCTCTGTCAAGAAAAGAACATTGCATTAACTGTGTTGAAAGAAAAAAAATGCATCCGTTACAAAATTCTTTCCTAGGTCACACCTTAACTGCTCACCTGCAGTAGATTCTCTGCTTTTCCTAGAGCCTTCTCTGTCTCCACAATCTCCACCTCCAGCTCCTCCCCTTGTTTCTGTTGACTCTGTAATTCAGCCTTTACAACACCTATGGAATCGTCTGGCCCCACCTGGCTGGGTGGAGTCTCAGCCTGCAGCTTTTCCCTCTGAATGTCATGCTCCAGCTGCGTGGAGCGGGCGGTGAATTCATGGAGCCTGCGGCCGCACTCGTCCAGCTTAGCGTGCAGTTCACCAAGCCGCCGCCTCATGGTCTTCTCTCTCTCCGTTTCAACCCTCAGCTCCTCCTCCCAGAGTTCCTCACTGGCCAGCACAGCCTGGTTTCTCATCAGCGTTTTCTCCAGGGTGTCCGTCTCCTCCTGTAGTCGTGGTTCTGGACAAAGATGATGTTCCCATGCTTGTGTCTCGTGCTCCAGCACCTCCAGCTGAGCTTCTAGAGCATGCAGTCGCTCCTGCTGCTGGAGAACGTGCCGGAACACCTCCTCTTTGGATGGGCCGGGCAGAAAGCTGGTGTGAGGCACTGGAGATGGAGTGGCTCGGGGTTCTGGCGAGTCTCTGTGGCCCAGACTCTTACGGGACTGCTTGGGTTTGGCACGAGGAGAGCTGGAGGGACCCAGGTTGAAGGTGAGAGATTTTTTTGGAGCTCCACGTTTTAAGGGCTCTGGCTCAGATGGTTTGCGGAGAGGCAGAGAGCGGTCATGCTGATCCTGGCTCTCATTGCTGCTACTGCTGCTGCTGCTTGGACCAGTGCGGCGCAGGTAGAACTGCACTTCACTTCCATGCTGCCCGAGCTTGGCCAGAGACTCTAGTGGACGTTCAGTGGCCAGAAGCTGCCGCTCTGTGTCCCTCAGTCTCTGGATGAGAACGTAGCGACCCGTCTGGCCTAGAAAAGCAATTGAAGCAATATAAGCACGTGACATTAACAGAACTATTACTATATCTGTTACACCTGTGCCATCTCGAGCGCGTAGCCCATCACCCGAGTACTAGGGACAACTGTACTCGGGATTAGGTATGTATGGGAGCTGAGTGGTGAGGGGGATCTGGCAACCCAAGGGCTGTCAGATCCTCCAGCACAAGTCCACCTGTGATCTGTTTCAGTTGTAATTAGGA
>JBBPDB010000128.1:4295793-4305920 GCA_037974465.1 Brachypetersius altus
AGAGAGAGAGAGAGACAGACAGACAGACAGAAAGACAGAGAGAGAGAGAGAGAGAGAGAGACAGAGAGAGACAGAGAGACAGAGAGAGACACAGAAAGAGAAAGAGAGAGAGAGAGAGAGAGAGAGAGAGAGAGAGAGAGACTGACTAGGCTTACACATTCCATTATCTGGGTCATCACGATTCTTGATATTCCTGTATAAGAGGAATTACATTTCTGTAAAAACAGCTTGAGGGCAAATGAAATAAAATCTGTTGTTTTGCATCACAGTCTGTGCTACTAATAAAAATGACCCTCATAATAGAACGTTCACTATGAAAAAACATTGTAACTTCGATTTTTGAGACTGCAGGGAGGTTCTAGAATCATCATAATTGCCTCGAAGGGTGAAGGCAAATGAAAGCCTATGGTTCGACCCTGAGAAAAGATCCATTCTGACCACACAGGACATCAAAAACAGTCTTTACACACCTGGTGTCTCAGGCTGGGCAAAAATCCCTGCTCCAGGGAACAATACATGTTGATGCACTGAGACACACAGTAATTGCTGCCTGAGTTTGTGGAGAAGTCTTGGTGGGTGTCCTGCTGGGTTTCTGACTCAGTGCACCTTTTATCAGCACAGATGATCACCTAGACTGTGGCCTACATTGTGTTGGCCAGGCAAGAAGGCCATTACTGCTCACTATCTGTGCTCTATTTGGCCAAGTGAGCTCATCCTTATAGTTCTTGGCAAGTTCTGTTTGATGCAAATCCTATTTCATGAAGTCAGATCCTGAGGTGCTACACACAAGGGCATCCACAGAGCAGGCAGTGCTAGCTGCTGTAAAAAAAAAAAAACACAGACAGTGCCTGTGGGTGGGGAAGGCCCAGCAAACATTACATTCGGAATGATATTTCCTCTCAATTGGCCATGGAGCTTCGCTCGCTTTGTCAGAAACAATTTGGAGAGTCCTCTCGGCAGAGGAAATGAAATAAGACGTACCTGTTTATTTTCATTACTAAATGACCCGACTTGTTTCATACAGTGAACGCATCTTCTCCTCGGCTGACACGGAGACGCTATTCCTGGACTCGGTTTCCATTCAGCATGAACACAGTGTTAACATGGTGGAAAGAGCATGTGAGCGAGAACGAGAGAGAGAGAGACAGGGAGAGTGCAATAGACTTGGTTCATTAGTTATTTAAAGTCTTTTCTCCAAGCCTGCTGTTCTGAATAATTCAGAAATGTTTTCCTCCTCACTTTTGTATAATGTTGCTGTCTGCTCCAAATTTGTCTAAATGATGAATATCAAAGCTTGAAGCAAAGCAGAGGAACACTGCCAGCAACATGCGTGGCCTGAGGCACTGGCCCATTTGAAATGTAACTTTAGATACGGCAGATGCTATAGAAGAGGCTATAGAAACATATGACTTTATTCTAGTGCGGTTATTCTTATGGCACATTTTGAATGAATATTATAATCAAATACAATGTTAACAAGGTTTAGGGAAGTTCGTAATGCATTTTCCACTTCCTCATCCATCACTGGTCCAATGTTGACCAAATATTATTTAGGTGGTGGACCACTCTCAGTGACAGTAACATGGCAGTGATAGAGTGTGTGTGTGTGACTCAGTGTCAATGTTAGGTTGAGAATGGTTCATCACCATAAATGTCCAACCAAGTGTGAGTGTGGTCAAATAGTGACCACTCATGAAGAACTAGATAACATAAAAACACTCCACTTTTGTAGTAGTGTTATTAGCTTAGCACAATGGCTTTCTTTTAGATCCTCATGTCAAACCTTAGTAGTTTTAAAGAAAAAGTACTGAATCAGAAAGGGTAATAGTCAATAAAGCAAATCATTCCCATAAAATTCATCACCAAAACTTTTCTCTACCTCCTCAAACTGCATTAGATCTTAATTAAGCCACACAGACCTGTAAATCTGATTTATGGCTGCTTTGTGTTTACCATTTAGTTTATAATTGTGCAAAACTGATTTTTCAAAGACTTAGTTTAAGGCGCCAGTTTTCAGAAGTGGTATCGTGCTGTCTCTAGTTATTGTGACTAACTAGAATAAATAACATTATTTAATAAAATAACATTATTTTTCTCACAACACACTGCGGACAGGGTCGATGCTGATATTTTTGACCATACGGCTTCAAGGAAGGTGTTATAAATAAAGGTGTCAGTGAGTGCTGATTATTTACACTCCAGGCGCTGGTATTATCACTGACTAGCAGAAAAAAAAAAAGACTCCTTTGCCAAGCTTGGGTTCTGGAGCGCAGGAGAAGAATACACATGAAATGTACTGTTTCAGGTGATTCACTTGGTTACTAAGGATAGAAGATGCCCTACGGATTCATGCACAGTCTGAGGAATGTTGTTGCAAAACAACACATTCCAAGAGTGGGAGCTTTTAGACCCCGGTGCATTCCAAACGTCCCGCAGCCTGTCCTGTTCTATGCAGAGATCACAGAACGTGCAGCAGAGCTGAAAACCTGATGAAATAGGTTACTGCTCCTGTGTACTATGCAAACACAAATCATCCATGCACCGCTGTGCTTTGGTAGCGTCAGTTAGACTGTTGGCATGGCAGGGGTGGAGCTGTAAGTTTAAGTTCCTACAAGCGTTCCACACAGACAAACAGAACATCAGGGAGAACTTCACAAAGCCACAGCCACCCAGCGCCTGGTGGTTTTTAACGGGGGGGTATTTATAGCTGAGATGAGTGAAGTGGCAGTCTTAACACAGTGTACTCACTTTCATAATGAGAGTTTTTCTAAATGATTAGTCAGAGAGCTTGGAGGCGGAGAGGCGCTGGTGTTCTGATTTACTGGCCTGCTCTTTGTGTCTGTCACGCACCTAACACAAAAGCCATATATCTACTTTGGATCCCAGGCTTGTCCAGTATGAGCGTGGGCGTGTAAAATTTACAGTGTCCAAGAACTAAGCAGGAGATTGATTTCTCTCAGCCAAGACGTCTTTTCCCAACAGGAACCGCAGAGAAACAATCAAGCTTTCTGGGATGAGCCTGAAAAAGTCATGATAAGACATGAGGGGAAAAAAGGGCGACAAATCCAGGCATTCTGAAAGCACCCTTGAGCTGCGATTTTGAAGCTAAAATTACCAGCAGACACTCAGACTGGCTCAAGCTGAAAATGAGATCTAACAGAGGATGAGAGCTAAAATAGGATGAGAGCAAACAAAGGATGAGAGCTTTATTTACTGAAAAAGTCAAAAATAAACATTTTTGGACTTGAGCACCTTGTCATCCAGATTCTATTTCCTCTATTATTGTACTTTAGGTACAACCTGTGATCACTCTGACAAATAACAGGCGTGCCACCACAAAAAAAGGTGTTTTCTTGGACTGCGACCAGGTGTGCCATCGTTAGACACAGTGAAACTGAGCATACCATCCTTATCTAGATCCTCTGCCATGTTGCTTGTCTGAAGGCAGCACAGAAACGTGACTTTACCAAACAAGGTTTCTCTGCAAGGGTGATAATCAAAGGTTCCTGGAGAACTGAGAGTGTTTTTCAAGTGTCTTTTTTTCAACATTCTCCTGGTTTATCTGTGTAAATGTATTATGCGGCCCATCTGCTGCTACAATATATCAGTGAAACTCTATTAATTACAAAAGAACCACACTAGAACAAACACTGACAAGATACTAATTGCATGGTGAACTATTATCAGCACGCCGTTGCACATTGGTGGGCGTCACACTGGTATACAGTCAAGCGTGAAATTATTCATACCCCTTGCAAGTTTTGACGTAGCTACTTTTATTCAACAAGCAAGTTTCTTCTTGATTGGAAAGGACACAGGCGTCACCCAGAAGATAATAAGACGATGTACAAGAGGCATCATTGTGGAAAAAAATATTTCTCAGCTTTTATTTACATTTAAACAAAAAGCATGTCATTACATTTTGCAAACTGTCACAGTCTGTGGGAAAACACCAGTGGAGACATGCAAAAAGCTCGCCAGCAATTATAGGAAGCGTTTGATTGCTGTAATAGCCAATAAAGGCTTTTCTATTGGTTTTTGAATAGGGTATGAATAATGTTGGACATGTCACTTTTTGTTCAAATGTAAATAAAAGCTGAGAAATATTTTTTTCCACATTGATGCTTCTTGTACATCCTCTTATAATCTTATGGGAGACGCCTGTGCCAGACTAGGAGGCGTTAAATGATACATTGTGAATAGTAAAAGATGAGCTATAATCTCTAACTGTACACCATTAAGTGAAGTGAAAGTGAAGGTGATCATTCTGTCATACGTGAACACACCACAGCACACAGTGTGAACAGCACGAAATTCAACCAAGTGAAGCAGGGGGCAGCCAGGAACACAGCACCAGGGGAGCAGTGTGTGGGCACGGTACCTTGCTCAGCAGTGCCTAGTGGTCTTGTGAATCGAACCTGGACTTTCCAATCGCAGGGCGAACGCCCTCACCACTACGCTACCAGCTGCCCTGTGTACCAAATAGATAGGAGTGTCTAGTAATGGACCTGAAAGAGCATCCAGTGTATAAACAGCAACAGTCCCTCATCCCAACACAACACCCATTAGCACAATGCAAGTTACCTTGTGAACTGGCAACTGAATGTAGTGTCTGTCGTATAAGGACTTGTGTCTATGTTCTTTGTTCGAGAGTGTGTGTGTGTTTGTGTATCAGACATGAGCTGTCATACAGGTGAAGGCACAGCATACACACCTCTCCTCTCTACCTCTGAGGAAGACCAGATTCTCTATTCCAGGACAATCAGTCGCTCACAGTCCTATGTTCCTGTCTTCATTCAGGGGCATGTCCTGTACCATAAGCTCGTCAAACACAGTTCAAGACAGCTTGTGAAAGAAGGCCTGTCCCATGGGCTGTTTGCTCTACAGGTCGTATGGAGAATAACGTTTTGTTCTGCCTTACACTCCAACGCGTCTCTTCAATGAGCACTGAAGCAGTAACAGCTCCAGCTCCAGCTGCTTGGGTCACTAAGTAGCACTTATCTGCGGCAAGTGGCAGATGGCCAGTTTCAAAAGAACTTTTGACATTGTAACTCCCAAACTGTAAAGAAATTTTTTTCAATACTGTAAAGATTTTCACCCATCCTCCTCAGTGGACGCTGACCTTGAAACCTCAGATGAGTTTATCCAGTACTGTCTGGGAAGTTTTATCACTTTCATGCACATCTTTTCACACTGTGTCAGATCTGTTAATGGTGTGTGAATGTGCAGAGAGGCACTGAGTGAGACTGGAAAGACATGAGAATAGAGGGAGACAAAACAAGAGAGAAGATGAAAAAAAATGAGAGGGAATAAAAGACAGAGAGAGAAACAAGGGACACATTCCCTATACACCTATAAAAGTGGTGTTACACATTTCATCTTGGGTGAAACTGAGGACAAATCACATAAAACCTACTCTCAACACTGCAGCACAGTGACTGATATGCTAAAACCAGTAAAAATAACCTTTGTCTGCTTTGCATTATATGTTTTAAGGCAAAACATATAAGACAAAACAAGGTCCATCTGTACAGATAACAATATATCAGTATCAGGAACCACATAAGCCACTTTATATGTCTTCAGAAGGCAAGCATATGATTGAGCTAAAACTGGTGAGGATTAAGCTTTCATTAGTTGTTAGTTTAGTCGATTCTATTTAGTCTCAACATTAGACTTATTTATTTTATTATTGTATATTTTATTGTATATTTTATTTTATTACTCTTTTATTTTACATTATTCTGATGTCTTGTGTCTCTCTGTGCCTGTATGTTGTGGCAATCACCATATAAGCAATTTCCTTTGGAATAAATAAAATGTTCTGTTTCTGATAGCTGCATTAGCTTAGCAACTCCAGTACAACTCTTACACATATCTTCCACTGACCCCAGACGTAGTCTACCTGCCAAGACATGTTTGGTGTCCAAATCTTGCTTCTTTAGCTGTGTTTTGAGCCACAAGGCTACAGCTGTTAACGAACAGCTCTCTCTACTTACTCAAACAATGTCCAGTTCTGTTCATTTTTATCGCTCATAGTACGTCACATTGTGTCCTAAACCACACAGCCAAGTCTGCACCACCTTAATGAAGAGTTTCGGGTGTATATTTATGGAAAATTATGGCTTACCATTTACTACATACTAGAGCCCAACCGATAAAGGATTTTGAAGGCCGATACTGATACAAATATTTGTTTTTTTTTAAAAGCTGATATATCAGCCGATATATATATCAGCCGATAACTGGTACTCTCTGCCCGACTCTGGCTGGATCAGCATGTTGCAAGATGTGTGGCCCGTTATACACGAGTGTTGCCAACAGGGACCGTGTAGAGTGCCCTATACAACCCCAACACTCATGACATGGTTGAAGGGTGTTTCGCCCGTTTTATATGGAATATTAATTTATCGGCCATTATAAGCACCGATACCGATAGTTTGGAAAATGCCTAATATCGGCCAATAATATCGGCCTGCCGATAAATCGGTCGGGCTCTACTACATACTGCTTTTCGAAGGGGTTACATTCCAAGAGCACCTGTGTATAGTGAAAAAACGTGTTGTGTTTTGGTTAAAAAAAATGCCTTGTTTTTATAGGGTAAACCCAAATATGCTCCCAGGACACTTGAATTTCATTGTAAACTCAGTTTAATGCATTACCCTTAAAGAAAATGTAAAGGTAAATAAATTATCATAATCCGATAACTTTCTTGCTTAAAAAAGTTAGCATTAACGGTTAGCATTAGCAACGTACAAAGACTCATTTAAAACACTAAAATACAAGGACAAGACACAGAGCAGGCACACTGCAGGCTTCTTCTTCTTTTTTTTATGGTGGTTGACAACTTTTCAGTGTATTACCGCCACCACTGGGTGGGTGGCAGAAATACAGTTTGGCTCTCAAAAAACAGACAGAGGATTTTTGCAGTTTCCGCATTGTTGTGGGGATTTCCGAGTAAAACTATGAGTTTGGTTCTTAAAATAATTCCGCGTGTGACTGAATCCGCGACTCCCGCTCCGCATAAAACTGGGGGAATACTTTATATATAATACTTTATATCGCTTCAAAAGCGACCTTATGTTAATAGAGATCCATCCAACAAAACAAAACCAAACTATCACTGGCCTTCTCCAGCCCTCTCATGTGGCTTGCTTTGAGAAGGAGTCTGGATCGATCTTTTAGCGGCCAGCCACAGCATGCAGTCATCTCTAACGGAAGGCAGTCTGCTGAGATGTGCTGTTCTCCGTCAGAAACGGCGGGACAGGCGGAACAGGGCAGGCAGCCTGTACATCACCTCTGTCAAGCCCATCTCACATCAGCTTAACAGGTCAAGTGCTGAAGCGCCACTTCTGGCCCTCACGACCAGGCTACTCACAGGAAGAACTCATCGCAACGTCCCCAGAGACCTGCTGCTGGACTCAGCCATCCATCAATTGTCTGCAGGATCAGGTGAGTCAAAACTCCAACTGACATGACTTTATCCACACTGAAGGTTGGTGGAGTTTTGTGATCGCTTAAAGACATGTCAAAATGGGGTTTCGGTTAACTAATGACAAGTAACAGTCGTATAGAATCAGTAGATGACAAAGTAAAACCAAGATCAAGAACTAACACACTGTAAGTCCCACTGGAAAAGGGAAGTTCAATATAGTATAAGGGTGTAATCATGAATAAGAAAAAATAAAACAGAATTGCAGCAATACTGTAGTGGCCATGATTGCATCAGAAAATCAGAAATGCTAGAGTGGACCTTCATGACCTAAAGCTTCTCTGGTCATTAGAGCACCAATCAAACTGCACAGACGAAGAGATTGGAGTTAGAATGAAATTAAACGTAGGCTTGATGATAAAAGCCCACTTAAAGGAGCTAAATGATTAATATCCGGCCACACGCACACACACACTCACTCTTGTTCTTGTTTCACATCTCTTTCCTCTTTTCCTCCTCTATTCTGCTCCCTGTCATCCATTATCTATGACATTATCTTCACTGCTCCAATCTCACACTCATAGACAGTTTAGTCAGGCCTGTTTTCCGTCAACGGACCAGAAACATGTTTTCTCATTTCTGATGAGGTCAACACACTTCCTATGTTTTAGAAGGACATGCATGACTTTTTGTTTACATTGTTAAGCTTCACGATTGTTCATAGAAGTGTCAAACAACACACAATGGACAAAGAACTGAACGACCTGAACAACTGTGATCATATATCAGTCTTCCTTATGAGTCATAAACCAAGCTCTGTAACACAGGTTCCTTATCACAGGGATGCCTGGGACGTTCAGTGTTGAGTAGTATTGGGCAGTATTGAAACAAATCAGTTTAGCAATATGTGATTGCATATTTGGGTTAGCATTATTAAAGCTAAAGTGAACTCCCTCAGTACTGTGTCTCTGTGCTAAAAGAATGCCACTCAATTTGAACAGTTCTATTCCTTTTTGTGTCACTAAAAATGACACCAAATGGAACCAAAAGGAAGCTTAACTGGACAGAAACCAGTAATTGTTTAATATATACTGATTTTACCATTCACTGTTAACTATGTATAAAAAGTAAATAGCAAAATGCACTCAATACAAGCCGAGTTCTAGCATAGAGTGAGTTTCTCTCAGAGCTCCACATGCAGCAGTGGCCCCTCAGTGCCAACAGGTTGATTTGCAGCTACAAGCAGAGTGTTAGTACAGTGTACACACACTCACACACTGATATCCTTTCAGACTGTCTCTTACCTTCAACTTACAACTGATCTTCCCTTCTGTGTTTGCTGGCCCTGTCTCAGGTAAATCCTCAGGTTCTCCTGCACACAGTCTGAGGCTGAACAGTCCGCTGCAGGCTAAAGTCCGGGAAAGGTGTTTGTGAGGCAGCTGTGCTTCAAAAGCATAGAGCTGCTAGCGGTTAGAGACTCTGAAATCTTGTGAGGAATGCAGCTCTCCTGTGTCTGACAGGACTTCCCACTCACATCTGAAGCTGTTTATCCCTCCCTCTCTCTCTCCCTCTGCCTCAGTGAGCTCTGCTGACACTGCAAGCACTTCCCCCTCTCCAGGTAGGAGGAGTGTCTAATTTCTCCCTGTATAGTTTGTCCATTATATATTCTCTCTCTATTTCTCTCACAGTCATAACAATACCTAATAAAGTGTATTTTTTTTCCATTTGAAAATGCCATTTGTCTTTTAACATGACCAACAGAAAGGGTCCAAAATAACTTTTGTTCTAACTTACACTAAGAACAGGGACTTTCTTAAGAACGTCTTAGGAAAGTTGCTACTGTACTTTCTCCAGTAAGTGATATAATGAAAAAAGCTTATTTTCTCTAACTGACAGCATTCAGACCCAAACTCTGCATTTCTGTTGTCGATATGATTTCTGGTTCCTGCAGTAAGCATTATTCACTTTGTTTTTTATGTTTTCATGTTTATTTTCTAAGTAAATACAAGTTATACATACAATGTTCTAGAATTGTTGTGCATAATTTCGATTCTTTTGAGTTTATATACTGGACAAAAATAACGTTCTCCAATGTTTGCTCAGCCCAAATTTAAAATTTTTATTTTATGTTAATTACTGCCTATTTTCTGTCTTTTTGTAGTAAAAGGTTACGGATGTGTAACTATTTTGACTTCGGAAATGAGCAAAAACAGAATATTTTCATACGTTTTCAGATTACATAAGTTTTTCTGAAATTACACTTGTATTAAACACCGGGACTTGACCGTGATTTTGTTATTGGGATAGACAATGTAAGAACATTGTAGACATCATCAAACAAACCGGTGTCTAGCGTGTATCATGAAAAAAGTATTGTGATATTACATTTAGTCCCTATTATCCACCCCTGAGAGGTGAGGCTTTGTTAACATCTATAATATCTGTAGGATTCACATGAACATGCTGTCTTCATTCATTAAAATAGCTAATAACACCTATTTGTTGTTCCTGGCAGAGAGAGACAGAAAGAACGAGAGAGAGAGAATATTGCTGTGTCGGACAGCTTACTGTGCGAGTGTAACTACAGGCTTGCTCTGGATGTTCCTGTTTCATATGCTCAAATGACTATGCAAATACCATTCTCATTCTCTCTCTCTCTCTCTCTCTCTCTCTCTCTCTCTCTCTCTGTCTCTCT
>JBBPDB010000128.1:4318813-4332856 GCA_037974465.1 Brachypetersius altus
CTAAAATATTTTTCAAAACTTCTTCCCATCTTCCATCATCAGGGGGTTTTCTAAGTCTTTAAACATGGGAGGATCTTTCTCTAGAGAGGCCTGTGGCACCGCTGTATGAGGCGAGAAGGAATGTTTACAAGAAATGTGGTAATGGTTCCATTTTTAATTTTGACCATGGTGTCCCTTTAAGGGCAGGTGAGGTTTGGGGCCTAACACAAGACCTTGGAAAATTTCTTTTGCTAAATTTACCCTGCCCACCAACTCTCCAACCTGAAATTCACAGGCTTTTCTGGCATGTCTTGTTTTAACACCTGTTTTATTGTATTCTCTTTTTCCTGAAAACAGATTAAATCTACCATTGAACGTCATAGTCCACTTTGAAAAACTACAAAGCTGGATTGGTGCAGAATGGCCATAGTCCTTAAATATCAGCTTTCTCTGCTTTCCACATTGTTCAAATATAGTGGTGGTACAGTAATGATTTCATGCATCAAGACCAATAGAGTGTAATGAAACCGGGGATGTGTGTTATTTAAGTCTGAGTGGCCTGTGTGCTGTTTGCTCCACACATTGCTTACTGTAAAGGTCATTCCTCTCGCTTCAGTCTCCACATTAGCAGCCATGCGGATGTCTGCTCTTTAGCTGAGGAGGCTGTGTGTTAAAATGAAATAAGCAATGAGGCTGAAAAAGAAAACAGCCACGTGGGGGTCAAGAAGGGGCAACTTCTGAAGGTGTGTGGAGATCCAAAAGTTGGTAAAACATCAGCACAGTTAGTTCATTATCACAGGCTACATAGTTCATATGTAAAGTACCTCTAAATAATAAAACACCCAAAAACTATAAAACAATAAACCTTCTCAGACTGATGTCCACCAGATTATGTCCCAGATCCATGTCATGCATGTCTGTGTGTTTTACTGACACATAACTGACTGAATGTTATGCAGCCATGAGTGCTGTGCTTGTTATACAATTACAAAAACAGTCTTCGTGGTTTGAGATTAGAAACTATTTGACACGTGGCAAAGCATGTCTTTCATCGGCATTTAGAATTCCTTTCCATACACACTCCCGCGGAGGTCTGCCACACAGGATTGGACTTGCACAAAAATCCAAAAGCAACACTGAAGATTCTCACCTGGTGCCACATGGAACGCCACGTCAGAAAACAAGATGGAGCCTTCAAGTGTTCCAGTCAAAACATGCGTTTACCTTAGGAGCAAGTGTTGCTAGGGACATGAGTTTCATTGTCACTGTTATGAACTCCCTCTTACTGACAGAAATCTCTGTGACTGACTGCCTAAGCACAAGTGTGCATGGCCTCAAAGCATTGCTTATGGCAAAACTTGAAAAGTACAGAAACTCCTTTTAGGTTGGTGATGTTAAGAGAAAGCTTTCATCTTTCAAGGAGAATGAAGAATACCATGACACTGAATGTATGATGAGAGATATAAAGGCCCATTAGGCAGAGATATCATGGATTGGAACTCAAAGAGCACCCCCAAGTGGCAGATATAATATTAAACCAACCTTTAAGTTGTCAGTCATTTAAGCTGCTGGGTGTTTTACAGATATTAAATAACTATAGGAAAGTTAAATGAATAGTGTAATATTTGGGATGGTGGAAATTTTAGACAAAAGACCAACATTTGATTATATAACAGTATCTTCAATTTGTCATTTTAATCAAGGCATGTTATTATGGCTATTGAACTAACAAATAACATTATTCTTCTCAAAAGATGACATTTCCTTATTTCAGAATGTGTCCACATGTTCGTCTATGAAGGTCCCTGAGATCATGGAGATGAACATTGCTACCATGCCCTCAGGACACTGTCTTCCATGGAGCAGTCCACAATGGCCTGGGGTAGAATCCTTCAGTCCAGGTGGGGACTTCCTCTGCCAGGAAGGAGAGTTCGGTAGCCGGGAAGTCTCTGCAGAGCAGCTCTTGCTGTATGAGGGCGCGTGAGTGTTGGCCTGTTGGGCATCATGGAGCATATGATCTGCTCATGTTCATTGATTGACAAACTGTGTCTTTCAGGAGGGCCTGAACTGAAATAAAACGGGATCGTGTTAAACCATTTCAAGGCACAGGGAAGGACTAATGCAAACACGCAAATAATAATGGAACATACCAAGGTTCCCTAAGTGGGGAGATCATAGGCTTGGAGTCTGGTCTGTGAGGCTTGTGGAGAATTTGAGGGGGGACAGGTTGAGTTTTCTTAGACTCAGCATTCGCAGCCTTAAAGTTTGGATCCCTCCTTTCTCTTGATGTCTGTGGTAAAATGATTTCATCTATAGTCTTCTGTATACCAACACCTGCATTACTGGCTCTGAGTCTACGGGCCCGGATCTCTGCTATTCTACTACCACCGGAGTGCGCCATGTCCCTGGTTGGTGGAGTAGGAGACAGGGTGTGGTCTGATAAAGACGAGAGTCTGGACACGTCTGGAGAAACAGCACCTACCTCAGAAAGATCTGAAATAGAGACAAGAGTACATCAAAGTATTAAATCAGTATTAAAAATATTTAATCTCAACCTGCTACAAATGTGTCCTACTGATAACCCATAATTTTAAATAGTTTTTCTACTTTCACAAAACCCAATGGAAAGCTACTTATAATAGAAGGCAATGGGCAGTTGCTAAATACTGTGCACAGATGTTTAAAATACATACCTATACAATGCTACATTTAAAGTACAATCACTCTAACAGTGTAGGCCTTAAGATAAGGCGAGTCCTGCCTTTTTTGTGGTATTCAACTCTAAAAAGGTTTGAATTTCTCTGTCAAGCAGTTTTACATACATTTTTTCTTTGTTTAACAAACATTTTTACTGTGTTTCCCCATTGGTTTTGTTTCAGAGAGACGTTTGTGTCAATAGGTTTTTTGTTGTCCATGGTAATCAACTGAATGCTATAGGTGCTGCAGACAGGGAGTAGGTTTAAAAAGGCTGAGGAATTCTATTAATGAGAAAGTGACGCCTGAGAAGAAACAAAACCTACCCAGTGAAGAAGAATCTGGAGAGACAATATATCTGTGACCAGCACTTTCTTCTTCTGCCTTTAACTCTTCTGCTCTGTCACTGAGACAGCTGGCATTGTGGGCTCTTTCATCATACCCAATACTTATGTCTTCATCATCATCATTATCATCATCATCGCCATGGATGATGGTCATTACTTGTGGCTGGAGGTCGTTCTCAATGGCCAAAAGACGTCTATGTCGTAACAGAAACGTACATGATAAATTTCACAAGTTAGTTGAACATTTGTTCTGCTTCTGAAACAGTGAAATGGTCAGTACCTGCTATGCTCTTCCCTCCAGGCTCTGAGTTCAGCAAAGACATTATTGCGGTCCTGACTGTTCGTCTCTTCCACATCATACGTGTGCTCAGGAACATAACTACCCAGCTGAGAACACGGCCTGGAGTGAGAGCTGCCAATTTGGTGCTAGAGGTGAAGAAACAAGAAAACGTTTAAACCATATTTGATCCAATTAATCCTTTTTTGTTTCTCATTCTTTTACAACCTATTTCCTTTCCCATGAGCCTATAGGGGAAATGGGCATTTCTATATTTTGTATGAAAACAAGGCAATAATTACACAGTTTATAGGATATCTGTTAGTACCGGTACTTCTGTACACTCAAAAAAAAAAAATTTTTCTGAAAAATTGACTAAATGTATGAAAGAAAATACATTTTTGGTCATTTTATCATGAGTATTTGTTTGGTCAATGCACCCCTGTTGTGAAAAACCTTTCCACTGGCTCCTGGTATGATGTTTTTGCATATTGTTTAACTTGTTTCACTAAGCGTCTTTGCACTCTCTACCCCTGACCTACCTTCCTTTGTATGCACTTCTTTCTTACACTCTTTGCTTAACAGCATAGACTCATTGTTGTTGGCTTAAGGGGCAGGTTGTGTATCCTGACACTAAGCGTGATTCTATGGCAGCTGGGTGGCACAGTAACAACTTAACTAAATTGCATAGGTCTAACATCTTCTGCTGTCATTAGTTGAGCATAACTATATGAAGCTGAATGTAGGAATGATACACAAAAATAATTGGTGCAGTTGTTTAAAATGTACTCAGATCACCTTGGTGTGATTTACTTTACGTTGTGTGATTTACTAGTACATATTATTCAGTCAAGTACTTTAGAAGCTATTAAATACAGGTGCTCTAGACCACTTTATGTAAAATCTGTAAGAAAATCCAATGTTTTTAAATGTTTTTTTAAGCCCTAGGTTTTAGGTATGTTAGGTCATTATGAGAAGCAATGCAGTTGCACACCCCCCATTCAAAGAGCTGCTACTGTCATTTAGTAACACAGTGCCCTCTAGTGCTGCTCTAATTAATTAATCAGGTGGACAAAACTCTACCTTTATCTTCTGTCTTCGGGCCCGGACAGCTTGAAAAGGATTTCCACAGAAGAGAACCTTTCCCACTCCTAGAGAGACAGATTTCATTCATTCATTCATTCATTCATTCATTCATTCATTCATTCATTCATTCATTCATTCATTCAATCATTCATTCAATCATTCATATGTTTATTTATTTGTTTCTGAATGATTTGTAAGTAAGATTAGCATTATGTATTTTAAATTGGGGATGTTAGGGACTACAATGACATATGATGATATTGCAGCATGCACAGATTATACATGTTCATCATGGCCATGACTATGACGTTTAGAATTAGAAGTATAACAGAAAGACTATTTTTCTTTTTGTCCTTAGGGAGGCAGTAGTGAGCAGTGCTTTCCACAAGTAGCATAGACAACACTGTTGGACTGTGCTGGATAGATGAGAATACACAGGTGTCTCACCATGTGTCAGATCACTGGTCTCATGGACCGGGGTGTCAAGATCAGAGCCAGCTGAGCTGGGCCTGGAGCTTGTGGAGGAAGAGGGAGGCCTGGCAGTTGCAGGACGACTGGAGAGGCTGCTGAAGCTGAGACTTGTGCCCGGACGTTGGGCAGAGCAAGGGAGGGACATGCCACACACAGAGGCTGCTCTCTCTTCTGTTAGGCATAAACACAATAACTGTTTCAACTCAGGCCTTTACATACAGATTTACTACTTTTGTTCAAAAAGAACATCAATTTTAGGCTCTTTCTAAGTGACACAAATGATACTGTATGCAATGTCATCTATAAACGTGCACAAATGGTGGCTGCTCTATTGCTAAAAACTAAAGAAGCGAACTACAGACACCAAACGTGTGTTGGCTGATCAGCAAAATCTGACATAAGGAGAAACTGTCAGTTGGGTTTTTGCCAAACAATGCTTTAAAAGAGTATTTGATGAGCAAATGGTATCTGAAATCAACAAGTGAATGACTGACGGATCAATACATCAATTCAGCTAATTGCCTGAATGGTCTATGTCTGCCCACACCTATGAGTTCCGGGCAGTCAGAGGCCTCGTCTGTAATGGATGCACTGTCTTTAATGGACTCTTTGACTAGAGTCCAGTCCTCCATCGTAGTGCTTGGGCAGCAAAGCTCCTCCTGCTCTGCTGGGGCGTCATCCAGGTAACGCAGCTGTGGAATCAGCTTCCTCACAGCAGACCTATAGCTGTATGCAGATACCTGTCAATCAAATGGAGGTGGTTGGACTCTACAATGAAAAAAGAGACTAGCATAGCGTCTATATAAACTTTATATCCATGTGTAAATAATGTGGTCATTTCAATCAAATAAATACAGTGCATTTCTTTCAGTGTTTGGGACCCAAGAATAAAGAAGAGATATATTCTTTTTCTTAGTAAGTCAGATCATATTATCTTGTTAATTCCAATTAGTGATGCACCGATATAGGAATTGCGAGCCACTGCCAATATCCAATATTTTTCATGTACATATTTGCTAACCCAAATGAAGTAATATAAAGATTTTTAATATGTAGAAACTGTGACTACATCCATCTGTATTAGCATTCCATCAAGTATTAGTTTCAAATTTTAAACAATTATCTGCCACTACTAATCCAGCACTTGTTGAAAGGGCTTGTCTTGCACTTATGCTATTAGCACTACTGAAGCGCTTTAAACTGCACTTACGCAATGGCTTATTGTGTATTGTGTATATTTGTATTTCCTAGGTATTAGCACTGGCTCTTATTCTGACTGCATGTTAGCTTGAGGGTATGTTGGACTCTGGCCTATTGTACCAGCTCAGGATATGTTCTCTGAGTAGACAGCAAAGCATTTTTAGAACTCGCTCTGGACAGAATCCAAGCCAAATGCGTCTGCTTAAGAGCAGATGTTGAATTCCATAAATGTAAATGGAATTGTGAACGATATTGGCATGATAGTGCATTCTTAATTCCAAACAATTGTAATTATGCACAGCATGCACTCACTGCTATATATAAATGTTTCTGCAAAGTAAGAAGCAACAGTTTTAGTTCGTCTGAAAAACTGCAAATATACCCTTTAAGCCAAAAACTCCAGTGTGTGCACAGTTTCACTGACACTGAGTGACTCACTGAGTGAATTTCTCTGCAGTATTTGAGCCTCATGAAAATATGAATTGAAAACAATAGCCTTCCGACTCCAACAGGTTAATAACAGGTCATGAATACCTGGAAACACACGATTACCAGAAATTCATGGTAATTTAGTGTTTCCAGTCACTCGTGTATGTAATGTGTTCAATGCAGCCCATATAGCTTCAAGGTACATGCACAGAAAGGCATTTCCCCTGACAGGGTGTGTTTCTGTGTATCAGCTGCTTGCAACCAACAAAGCAAGTGTATGACCCACTTTTATCAGCAGTAAAAGAATGGGGAGAGAATGATCAGCAAGCAGTACAGCTGCAAGGGCAAATTAGCACCAGCATTTTTCAAACACCCATCCATGACCAATTGAGAAGGGGAACGAGGGAAAGAAAGAGGGGATGAAAAAAAGACGTGCAAATGAGGACATTCTTTATTCACCACAAGAGCTAATACATATTCAGCAGTCCCTGGCCTGACTGTGGGTTTGCCCCAGTTTCATAATTCCTGGTGGTGAGTGAAAATAAACTGATGACTGGGTGCCCAAAAACAAGTGGAAGAAGTGAAATCGAATAAACATCAGGTCCTGCGGTCGCAGTTCTTTCTCTGGAATGTGGTGCATCATTAAAAAAATCCTTCCATGTTTTTACTGAACGACTGAATGATTAGTTACACATGTTCAAACTGGCACTTAGAGAACCAACACCACAGGTCATCATAATGGTGAACGCATAAATCTTATCAGTGGCTCAAAGTAGCAAAGAGGTCTTTTCATTTTCAGAATTCAAATTGCAGTCAGTGTTTTCAGTTTATAGGTGAAAACGAGACAGAAAGGGTTGAGTTTATGAATGGGCAATATAGCATAAAATGAGCATCACGATACTACAAATACATTATGATACACAATATGTATCACAATATTCTGTTTTTAGCAAAAACAATGGTGCCACATTACCAAAAGGAAAATAAAGTAAAAAGAATCATTTAAAAAGTAACATGAAATGTGCAAAATATATGTGCAAAATAACAAGATCCTAGTATTTTTATCATGATCTATCATGACGTCATGGTACCATATCATCATCCATCTCACCTTGGATTCAGTTGAATTTAATCGAAATGACTTTGTATAGCACTTGTTTATGAGTGCCATCAAAAAGCAGCTTTAGACAAACGGAAGCACTTAATAGAGCTTAATAGTGGATCAGGAAAATCTCTTGAAGAATGTGAGGAAGATCCTTTAAAGGAATCAGCAAACAAAAAGAAAACCAGAGAGCAAGAATTTGAACATTTGGAATAAAGAAATGAAGCCTAATAAACTCTATAATAATAATAATGTAAAATAATAATACTGATACCTAATAATTCATACTGATCAACAAAAACTAATGAGCAATAAAGGGCTCTACTGAAGTTCATCTAAAACGAAGGTAAATAAAATCTAGTTTTATTTACAGATAAGCTTTCGTATATGACAGCTTGTCAGTATTTTACTTCATCTATAAAATGTCTAATGGATGTGAGATCAATCATTAGACAGCAGCTTTCATGTCTCAGGGGAGGCTAATTGCATTTTGATGACCTGCAGAGCCATTATGTCTCTAGCTCTTGAGGTCAGCCTGCAGAGATGTATAACAAAGGCGCTCACACACAAGACATGAGGTATGTTGTCATGGCATGCAGGAGACAGCGCGATGTATTGCTGTCTTTCACAAAAAGCCATAACATGACCACACTGTACTGTGTGCTGTGTAGATTTGGACAGAGGAGGTATTTGTGGCAATGCAACTGCTTCTGTGTGAGACACAAATGAGAAATTAGCTTCAGTGTTAGCATCAGAAGCACAGTCTTGCAGCGGCTAGAGTGCTAGTACCCTTAAGCTTGTGGTCTGAAGTCACTGAGCTTAACCACAGAAAAGAGCTAAGCCTGTTAATCTTATCCAACACACACGCTCTCTCGCTGTCACTCTGCCCAATCTGGTGCTCCTTCGCCACAAATCCTCACAAATCATCTTGAAATGCCAAAGCTGCAGGCAAGAATGACTGATATAAGGGAGTAACATTCTGTTTTAAATAAGGCATGAATGACTAAGCTGGGTCTTTTGTGCTTGATGCATGCTGATGAATACTTATTAATGTGAGTTATCTGGGTCATTAGTGACAAACTGGCTACAGTGCAAGAATAAATAAACTGCATTGGATTACATTATAGGTAGGGAATTTGCCTTAGCAGTACCTCTGATGCTCCTGGGTGGGGATGTGTGCATACAGGGTTCCCCCGGAGAGACAGAGTTCGGAGCTGGCCACAGACACCCAGGCACTGCACCTGAACCAGGTCATCCACATTGTTCCCCTCAAGGTCCAGTAGTTCCAGCTGCTCCAGCATGCTGACCTGACATAGGTCTGAAATGTTGTTGCAGGCAACATACAGCTCCTGGGAACAGAGAACTCATGGTGTCCCTATGAGAGCGCCAACACTTAGAGAGTTGCAGCACTTGAGAGTACAGTGATATTTTTGTCAATACGCATTGATGAAAAAAACCTTTTATTAGTCCCAGGTGAGAAATTTGCGTTGTTACAGAAGCAAAGTGCACAGTACAAATAAAGAAATTAGAAGTAGCACAACTTACCGAAATAAAAACAATATGATATAACAGAATTACATGAAAACAGTACATGATACAAAATACTATATACATAAATATTATATACATATTATATACATATATACCTTTCTCATATTTCTTCAGTTTTCCACACTGCTCTTTTGATGCCTTATCTGAATACTTAAACCAGCGCTATTAGTTCAGACGTCATATACTTCCACAGTGCTCCCCCAGGTTTGCTTCAAAACAAGCCCAAATCGCAGAACGGTGCTTAAGCTTTAAAGGCCCACATGTGACATACACTTTCATTCCTCATTCTCTCAACGTACATACTACATTCAAAAATGTTTCTGAATTATACAGTAGCGTACAAAAGTTTAAGAGACCTGAAGAAAACATATTTGATTTGTTTAGATGAGCAGTGGGTGTTTTTCTTTAATGAAATGAAACTAGACTACACTTAATGAAACTAGAAAATAGTAAATATAAATAACTTTACACATGAAATAGTGAGTTTATGTACAGTATATCAATGTGTTTGTTGTGGAAGCCAGTATGACTAGTTTGACTCAGTCAGTCCTTCATTAAATTAAATCAGGAGCTGCTGATGGAATTTCACAAATCCAAACAATGGCTGGAGGAACCGAGGAGAAATCTGGAGAAACCTGGAACTGAACCTGTGCTCTCCTTCCCAGCTCAACTTTTTTCTTCTATAAAAACAAATCTTGATGCAAATTTTTGCTGCTTTCTTATTTGCTTGCATTTATATAAATGTTAACTTTGGTAGTAGAAAGGCACTATCAAATGCTGAGAAAAATGGCTTTTGAAATTTTGAATAGGTGCATTACAATTTTGCACAGTACTTTAAGTCTCCCAGGGTTTACAAGTGGATTTTTTTTGCATTATTTTTCATGTGATTACTGCAATCATGTGATTAGTAAGTCCCATAATGTAATGTATCTGTATTTTTTTATTCATTTCAATCCTGTTTGGATACAGGTGCTACACCTCAATATAACTGTGATATAATTGGTATGTAACATACCTTGAAATGTCTATAATAGATACTTCAATTCCACTTGCAAAAAAGCTTATGCTTCATTCTTTTAAAACAAATGCGCAGTATGAGATCACAAATATGCACGATTTGCTCACAAGAGCATCAGATTACCTTGAGTGAGGAAAGTGAAGGAATCCCACCCAAGTCGGCCAGGCCACAGCCAACGAGCGAGAGCACTTGGATGTGGGAGAGAGTGGTTCCGAGGTCCCTAGGGAAACACAGCGAACAATGAGCAACCACTCCCATCTGCTCCTCCCGCAGCCTGCTCCCATCCTCTCTCTTCAGCCACATGCTGGATCTCTCCGTTCCCTCTTTCGCCCCACCATCCCAGAGCAGGAAATGCTATCAAATCTTCCAAATCCCTTGTCAGCTTTGAGCTGTCAAATTGTTCTGTCCCTCTGTCTGTCCCCTCTCCTCCCTTCCGCCACCAAGCCCACACACATCTGACTAAGTCATCCAGTGTTCTGCTTAAACCCTGTGATCTCCTGAACAAGTTCCAAGGTCAGCTTACACTCTTTACAAAATCAAGTTTGAAATCTGCTCGATTAGAGCAGATTTCAAACTTGATTTTGTAAAGAGTGTAAGCTGAGGGTCCAATGATCCAGTGAGATCTTATTGTTGCCGTTACATCCATCTTATTACTACCCTGACCAAGTCACAAGCTTGCTTCCTAATCAAAGGCCTACTACTCATTTCTATTACTAATATAGATTGTGTTTTCTTTATGTGGCTACAAAATCATCTTATGTCATACGTTTTTTGAATGTTCTCAGTCTGATTTTAGGAAGTATCTCAGCACGGAAACAGTGCTTGGCAAGATCATCAATGACCTCCTTCTCATTTGGTTGGACCTCACAGCTGCATCTGAAACAGGGCACCACCCAACTTTGCTCGAGTATCTGCATAGTTATGCAGGGTGTACTGGTCTTGCACGGTCTTGGGTTTGGTGTCATTTGATTTTTTAGTGCAATCCATAACTTGTTTTATTAATCTATACTATAAAGATAGGGTGACAACTAAATAAATCTAATTTTGCATATGACTTATTTATTTAGTATCATATGCATTTATTTATATCTCATAGAGACGTGAAAAATGCAGCTATGGTACCATATCACTCCTCTATAAGATTTGTCTCCTTACATGATACTGTTCCTAAATATAATGTATATTATACATATATATAATTTATCTGAAACATAATCCCCATAATAGCCATCCTGCTTCCGGAATTCAGCTGGCTCTGGATTACTCGTATCTAAAACCAGGCTACGTTCTATGGGAGATGCTTCTTCACGCTTGTGGGATCTGCTCCCTGATAGCATGGGAGATAATGTGAAGTCTTTAAAATTTGTTCTTGTGTTTAGTTGATTTGTGTCTGATTA
Source organism: Brachypetersius altus (assembly GCA_037974465.1). NCBI lineage: Eukaryota > Metazoa > Chordata > Actinopteri > Characiformes > Alestidae > Brachypetersius > Brachypetersius altus. The sequence continues at coordinate 4,330,365 of JBBPDB010000128.1, forward strand.
AAACGAACGATGATGATGATTAGTATTATTATTATTATATTGAAAATGCCCTTTACAATCTGTGACCCTTTCACAGATACTGTAAACTGATACTGATTATTTAATCGATGTGTTAAATAATCAGTATCAGTGCGGATGAACGTTACATCAGTCTCCACCTGTCTCTACTTTTCTCTTTATTCCACTCCCTCTCTCTGTCACACACACACACACACACACACACACACACACACACACACACACTTACTCAAACTCCACACATGTTTTCCCCATTTGTGAGAGCAACAAGGGAACCTGTTCTCCAGATGGGTCAAATCTACAAAGACATCCTCTGAGACACAAGGTCAACCTCTAAATATGCAACAACACCACATTCAGGAAATGTGATTTTCTATGCTTTAAGACTGAGAACTAAACCCCTGTACAGGCTGATCTCCAGGGGGCTAAAGGCCGTGCACCTGAACCACCAACAGATCACAAGCAAAGAGGAGTCACTGTACAAAATTCTAGTCCCTGACTACAAGGGGAAAAAAAGGTGTTAAAAAGAGGATTCTGGAATGATGAGACCAGTGTTTCCTAAAGCTGGTCCCAGAGGTCCATGGGCCTGCACATTTTAGTGCTTTCATTGCTTTACACACCCAATTATGGCACAGTAAGGGGTTGTCATTGACCTGATTAGTTGGATCAGGTGTGTTCAGAGCAGAAAAAATTCGCACATGTGCAAGGCAGTGGGCCCCAAGACCAAGTTTGGAAAACTAAATGGCCAAAAAACCTCTCTGTTAATGGTTCTTTAAAAAGTACATTGAAAGGTTTTGTAGGAAAATCAAAATGGTTCTTCTATGGCATTACTAAAAGCATTACAAAAATAATATTGACTGTTATTAATATTCATATTCACTGCCTATAATATTTAATGCTTTGATTCCATTAGCACAGTGGACTAACACACAGAGACCAAAAAGGACAACATGAATGCATGCCGATATACATGCAACTGCTAACTGAACTGTAATGTTTTTATCTGTTTTCTTTCATATGGGCTCTCTGAGAATACAGATATGCGGATTATGGAAATCGTGTTTATAGGGGAGGAGGTTCTAGTGCTAACAGCAAAAAGAGAACTGGAGCCTTACCGTACAGATAAGATCAAACTGTTGTTCATATTCAGCTGCACAAGACTGGGCAAGTACACACCTGCAGAATGACAAATTAACAGAGACGTCACGGACACTGATGATGTAAATCACCCGAACATCTCATATGTTTATATGCATATATGCGTCTTTTACTGGGTTCCCTCCCACCACAACCAGCCTTTTAAAACCCAGGTCACGATTACAAGTAGTATCTCTAAAGAGACATGATTCACTTCTGGCCTCATTCACTTCCGTCTTGCCTGCATACATTGCGCAATAATGGTTTGTTGGCTCAAAGGAAATTGTTAAAGAACAAATGAGTAAGACCACTCAGAACAGAATGATCAAAAACTATCAAAAACTATTAATATTGCTGCTGCGCCACAGCTGTAATTATCAGTCTAGTATAACATCAAATGTAACTTGCCTGAATGGATTGACTGACAACACTGCAGATGACATGATTGTTTGTACTTTCTTGTGTTTCTCCTGCCTCACATGCACATTAAATAAAAACATGCTCTGTAACTGAATAAGGTACTTATGTATGAAGGCGACTGTATATGATAAACTCACCAAAGTTGCCTAAGGTATTCTGCCGGGTATCGACACACATCTCTAGGGCCGTAATATGATCTAGGTCATCTGATCCAGAGAGACTTCTCTGCAAAGACATCAAAAAATGCATTTTATCATTTAACTTTCATTTTGCCTTATTATTAAAATAGGATCTAGCCTGACTTTTAGAACCTTACCAACTTTTCGGGAGAAAGGTAAGAGTCAACCAGTAAATCTGTGCCGACAGCAGTGGAGGGTCTTGGGTTTATTTGGCCAGATCCATCAAACTCTGTCACAGAAGGACGAGCTGTGCATGGTCGTCTAACTGGAAGAATTTTCTGTGAACAATTCATCTTCTCTTGCCACCAGCTGCCTGAAGAAAGCTGACAGAGAATCACAGTGTGTAGAGGCATGACATTTACTTTAAGGATTATTATAGAAAATTATAGAATAGAATAGAATATATTTATTGTCATTGCAATACACAGAAATGTACAGTGCAATGAGATACAATTTGCAGCTCTTTTGATCCTTATGTCTTGCAACTATAAGTATAACATATATAAAACAAATAACGAAGTGTGATATCAAATGGATACCAGAATGTACCAGAATAGACCAGTATTTAAGGAGATAATTAAATGAATGACTAAGAACTAGCAGCATGTGATAAATAAATAGATATACAGCAGGGATTAAAAAAGCAGCAAGTCAGTATCAAGAATAAATAATTAAGACACAGTAAACAGTACTGGAAGACATTGCACTGAACGACGTTCACGTTGCTTTATATATATA
>JBBPDB010000128.1:4339624-4357388 GCA_037974465.1 Brachypetersius altus
CACACACATTATATCATTGAACTCTTTCTTTAATTAGCATTTTTCATGATGAGCTTTTTATTCTAGATTCTAATCTTCCAAGTGAGAGACTGAGGCTGATCTTAAAAAAACATAGCCTCGAGGTGTCAGTGCCGACTAGATGTAACAAGAACTGGGAGGATCTGTTTATTAAACAATAAAAAGAAATGCACAACTGACTTGCCTTCAAATTCAAAATATCCTTAAAACCCACAATCCGTGTTATGCCAAGCATGATCTCAGCCTGCACACGAATTGTGTTTTTATTTTGTTTTTTTTTTATGAAGGGCAGCGGTTTTGTTGGTCTTATGTAATGACACTGTCAGTAGTTAAGCCCTATTAATTAGTCTTTATTAATAACAGATTTCTGACATCAAACTACCGCTCTGTCATGTAGGGCTCAGTCTTATAGTACCGGACCTCGGTGGTCAGTGTTATTTTGAGGGATGATGTCTAGCCCTGCCTCTCTGATGGCGCCACAGTGTTTGATTTCGTCTCTTCCTCCGAGAGATTCCTTTTACAATCTTTGCTCCTTTGAAAATCAATTATCACTGTAGGAGGCTAACAGCTTAGCCAGAATGGATCCTTCAACCACTAGACTGTGTCTGGGGAAGGGGTATGGGAACGGAGAGCCTTTCTGACTTTTTCCCAGGACGTACGGCTGTTTTTCATTAACATTAGCTACAGTAGTATTGACATTATTGATAAAGTACTCACATTTTCTTAGGCCAAGATATTTGATGTTTTAAAACTTGATTCAACAGAACTGCTCTGGCTCAGAAAAGTGCACATTTTTTCTTTATGAATAAAACGCATAGTATTTAAGAAATACCCTTTTAAATATCATTAAAAACATTTTTTGATATTGTAATGAAGTTGCTGCCCATTTATTATTACATACTGAATCACAAAGGTTTGTGTTTGAAGTGGAAATCTCCTCTTTTAGCAAATAGAAAATGAAACTAATGCCAAAATGCTGCTGCTCACTAACGCCCTCTCTCTTGTCTGTCGCACACACAATGGCCTCGCTGCCCTTGCGGTTGTATGTAAAGTGCAGCCGTTGGGACTCTCCTACTTACAGTCTCTGAGTGCTCGTCATGTAAGATTACCCTTAGGGTCCAAGGGGGCTATAGAGTTTCAAAATGAGCTGTTCGTTTACCCAGATCACTGTGACAGGCTATATGCAGCCCCTGGCACTGGCGTGGTGTCGTAGCCGAACTGAAGCACTGTGTGGGTTTAGTTGTCACATTTGTCTTTTATAGGTCCTTAGCCCCTGTGTGTGTTTTGAAGGTGTGACTTGTAAGTATTTTCCCCATAAGTAGATAATCTAAAAAATGCCAGAAGGGCAATCAGATTCACCAACTGTGGGCTCTGTAGCATGATAAGCTGTTATCTTAAAAAAGCGTTCCACTGATATTCAGCCTGATCTCTGTAGCCTGTGGTTGATTACAGTGGACAACAATTTTCATGTAATTCTCAGTTTTAAAAGTCCAGGAAAGCCACTGACTCATCCTATCTAATAGAAGCCAATGAGCAGGTGCTTCAGCTTCTGTTTTTAATGTATTTTGACTAAGAGTTTTCTTTTTGCATTTTTGTAAGTACTGGGAAAGCCTTGGTAATTGACCCTATGCTACATTTGCAGCAGATCCAGAACAGGTTGAAAAACCTTTGAAATCTCTTTGCATGGAGATTTGGTGTAAAAACACTGACCCAGAAGGTATTCTAAGGTTTCTATTAAATATATTGCTTCTAAAGTATATACTACAGACACTGCAGAATTACTGTCGCATTCACTGATATAGAAAACGGTCGAACTTCAGCGTTTGATGTTTTGATTTTCCTAACAGTCCCAGACACAGATCGGTGGTGCTTGGAGGGCTCATTATCTTTCTGAAGGCAGACTGTGCTCAGTAACTAATTATAAGAGAGAGAGAGAGAGAGACAGAGACACTAGGGAACATTTGATGGCCTCACAAACCCTCTCTCAGCGCCGCTATCAACAGACAAAACGCCCCAACAAGAAGAAGCGCTGGCAACAAACAGAGAGGGAACACGTTCATGTCCATCTGTTTTCTTGTATTATTAATTTTCACCGCCGAATCTGTGACCCTCTTTGCTGGAGATGCATGGGTTATTCTAATATTTTGGATCAGAGCAGCCCTGATTCATCTGTCAGATCGATTAGAGGGGAAAGCCAGCAGATCAGCTTCATGCACTTTTTTCACAGAATATTCGATTGTGGGTTTGGTGTGAAAGAGATATATAAGTACCATCAAAGCATCAAAGTACCATCAATCAAAATGAGAATATTGCAGTATTTTTCGGCAGGATATAATATTGATACAGCCAATCGATGTTTATTCATTTAAGATAATTTTATCATTTTAAAAAATGTATTCAATATACTTTCACTTTAGTACATATATCTATTCTGATAACCTTGCTTCTGAAATCTACAAGATGATGCAAGTTTTCTTTTTCATCACAGCAGAATTGTAAATTCAAATGAGATGAATTGCGTCACTGTGTTATGTTCCTTTTGCACTTTAACAATACAGGGAAAACATCACAATGTATCTCAACTGACCCACAAAATTTCAATAATGCTGTGTGGTATAAGGGCTTCTTCACAGGGTTCACTATGATCTCAATCACATAATTACTTAAAATATATTTATTTAGATTGTCCTCCAAAAGAGTGGAACATGAAGTGTCTGTTTTTTTATTCATTTGTCACCCTCTATAAATAGATGTTATGTTTCTCTGTAACACTAGTCCATATAGATGAAGTCATCATTTATACATTCGATACATGTTCATGTATTGGTATCCATACCGGCAGATATGCGCATGAACAGTGTTGTATTTTTGCATAAGAAAATTGGTACAGCTGAAATTTGTGTCTTTTAACAAATGTTTTATTTAACATACTGTTTGGACAGTGAAGATAGAAAGTCACGGAATTCCCCTTTACGGAGGAAAACAGACTGGAATGCTGGGGGGTTTTTGCCTGTTGACGAGTGTTTGTCCTACCTTGTGTCTACCAGCGCATCTAATCTGTTGATGTGATTCTTCCTTGTTCCTGCAGAATGCCTCACCTGTGCAGGACGTGTGTAGAGTTGATTGTTCTCGTATTTTAGTGGTGATTAGGCCTGAGGAGTGTCTGTCCTTTGGGTGGGATAAGGAGAGTGCAGTGAAGAGCTGAGCAAGGTGACCACCAGGACTTTTTATTTTTACTTCATTTCAACCAAGAAACAGAGGGGATGAGCACAGTGTGGAATGTTTAGCTTTCTGTCATCAGCTGCTGCTGTTGCCTTTTTGTGTTCTGCATTCTCTTCGCTTTGCTGGCTTTTAAATACATTTTACCAAATTAATCTGAAACTTTATGATGAACCCCTTCATTGTATTTAGGTATCTGATTGTGTTTTCATAATAATGTGTCATAAGGACGTATTGGATATCTGTGATGACAGGACCTGTCCCTGAATTTATAGAGAACCACTAGATAAGCCTGAATTTAAATTTTATAGGCTTAATAAGTAATATAATATTTGCACGTAGTTGCATGTTCATTCAGTGTTCAAAATATCCTTCATATGGAAGGCAGAGGTGGCAGTGAATTACTTATTATGGATTTTGTTTAAAGAAATCTCTGTGCTTTGTTATGGACAGTTAGATTTGTGTATAGTAGTGATGCGTGATGCTGTTCTTCATTCCCTCTGCATGCTATTCCCTGAAGTTTGGTAACCAAGATATTTTGGCTGCAAGTGTTTGTTACAGTGATTCGGTCTGGAAGATTTTTAGCATGTACGAGTTGATGTCATCTCAGACACAGCACTTGCATCTCTGACAGATCTAACAATGGCAAATACACTCTTAATTATATGACAGCACACATTGAGACCAAGATAGACCACACTCATGGGCTGCTGATCTACAGGATGTTGTCTCACTGAGTGCGCTTACTTAAGAGCAGGGAGTGTTTCTGTTTTAGTCTTTCTCATTTTCTAAAGAAAGTAAATTCAGGAACACCCTCAGCTGCCAGCTTGGGTCTAATCTCTGTATTTCTAAAAGGACTTCCCTTTGATCATGCTTACACCCTTTTTTATTGCTCTTCAGCAGTACCCATAGGCTCAGTTTTTTTTATGTCATTGGTGGGCATCATGCTTTAATGGTCTCTGAGTCACTTCATATCAGCTGACATTTCCCTGAATGACGTCCTTAGTTTCACAGTCAGAATGCAGCGTCAGTCACTAGAAAGGCTGAGGTCAGGCCGACTCAGCTCTGTGACTTTGTGTGCCATGCAGGTTCCTCGGAACAAAGTTTGTCGAAATGCGGTGCTGCTGTATGAATGTTTTCCAGTGTTAAATCACGGTGGAACTTCCCTGTGTAGTGTAGTAAGTGATGTCATCGTTCCATGACAGCCACTCAGATTAGTTTCTGAGCAGAAGTTTAGCCGGAAGGGTCTGTTTTTGACCTGTCATACACTTCCTTGTATAAACTCATTTGTGACCAACTACTAAATTCAACATGGGATGGAAAAATGCCATTTATTTTTTTTAAATATAGTTTCATTTAGTATTTATATGTGTAGTTTAAATATATGTTCAGTTGTATATGTATAATCTAAATAAATGCTTTTAAAACATGGCCATATAGGCCAAAATATAACATTTTAGAAATGGACTTTAATGGGCCAAATGGTGCTGAAGGTTTTATAATAGGCCTGTTTTTTCTTTTCTGTGTGTGTGTGTGTGTGTGTGTTCTATCATTATGCATTGTTATTGTACCAATACTTGAGCTTGCCAAGTCCTAGTGTTATTGCGCCATGGCTACACAGCTTGGCACAATATAGTAGAAAGGCATTTTGCCTTGACAATAGGACATTTTGATCAGTAGCCAGGCTTATGCTGATAATGGATTAGGATTTTTTTTTATTGAAGTTTTCCTTTACTCTAATGTGTCCTTCGTGGCCAATTGTAGATTGTGTTTAACTGTGTATTAATTAGGGTCTATGCCTCGGTGTAACTGGATGTGTATGCATTAATCGAATGCTGGCATACAGACAGGTTGGGGTGCAGCCTGGCTCTGCTGAGCGCAAATGAATTTCATAATAAAAGAGGCATGATTTATGCTCCTGGCAGCCGGTTTTAATGACCTACTCCTTAACATAGGAGCCTAAGATCAGGCAATGAAAGGTGCATCTGGTTGGTATAAACCAAAGCTGGGATGTTGACCCTTGCAGGCAGCTGAGAATTCCATCATCGCAGAAGGTTTGACTTGTATAACAGAAACACGGTGTACAAGAAACCCTTTCTAAATGTATTTACAAAATATTGTGCAGAACATAAACCTCACCATAGTAACTTTTACTTTTACATGTTTCTTCAACACCTTTGTCTGTAAATCTCTTGCTTTAAAGCTGTATTTCACTGTGGAATTCCACAGGGCTGAGCAGCTGAAGAGGAGCAGAGAGAATGACTGAGTACAAGCTGGTGGTGGTGGGCGCTGGAGGCGTGGGCAAGAGCGCTCTCACCATCCAACTCATCCAGAACCACTTCGTGGATGAATATGACCCTACTATAGAGGTAAAGAGAGTGCGTGTTTGTGGGGTGTGGGGGGGGGATATATGCCATACAGATAATGTATTGCATGTCAGTAGAAGTCTTTGTTAACACAAGCAATTTTTTTTGCTGCTGTCTTGTTTGCTTGCATTTATTCTAATGTTAACTTTGCCGGCCTGGCACACACACAGAAAAATGGCTTTAAACAATTTGCAAAGACTTTTGCACAGCACTTTCAGTTCAGTAAATGAAGCTTTATTAGAACAAAAGCATAGAGTGCAGTATTGCCAAAATGGTTGTATTAATTGGAACGGTGATATAAGATATAAAAGTTCTGTTTATTGTTTATTACTAATGAGTACCTATATGAATGAGCGAGTACGCACCAAAATTAAAATTAAAATCTCAGCCTTGGTCAGGGGGGTGGGCGTGGTTGGGGGTGTGTGTGCACACAGAGGTCTCGGCGTGGTTCCGGGAGGTGGGGTGTCTGTGTCTGGGTCCATGTCTCAGCGTGGTTCCAATAGGTTATGCGCTGTGAAGACTGAAAACTGGTGCGCATTTAGCGTATGACTTATTTCAATCCCTGGATATAATTCTGTTATCTGGGACCAGCAGTTATAAAGCTGATGACAAATCACTGGCCCTGGTGTTAATGATTTATTGTAATAGCATGTGTTCAAATTACTAGATGTTGTGTGGTCTGGTTCTCAGGCTAGGGTTCACCAATACAAGTCTAATAGACAATCAGATTTCACGATTTTCAGGTTATTTGAACATTGAAATGGAAGTTTTTAATATTTCACTTTAGACTTTTAAAGGTGTTATGGAATTTTCCCAATTCAAGAGAAGTTACATGGGTTTTAATTGTCACTCCAGCATGATGTCATGATGTCACTTCAGCCTTGGTTTCTGATCAGAGATCAGTGGAATTTTCCTTGCGTATGTGCTTACAGAAGATGCTCTGGAAATGAACTCCTCCTTCCAGATGGGTTTCGGGCCTGTTTTCACACCTGTCTCATCTGTATCTGTTTTAATATAGCTATGTCTCCAAACTGATGGTAAACTACATTTTGAAGACACCCATGTCTTAAATGGTATTACCTAATGTTCCTATAGCCTTGCAGTAAACAATCCCGTTTCACATCAGGACGGAAGGACACTTTGTGACAAACACTGACAGACAGAGAATACATCAATACATCATACTGATTATATTGATTATATGAGGAGGAGAAAACACTACAAACTATAGGATAAACCACTGCAAACAGATTAAGTACTTTAATGGGCCAAATTAAAAATACATTTCCCCCACAAAAAGCTGGAGCAAAAAACTGAACAAAAGAGGGTCAGTGGTACAGCAAATGAGCTAGAATGAATATTCCCTTGCCCTGATTAGCCACCCTCACTCTCTTTCTGTGTCTGTCTGTTGCTCTGTCACTCTCTCTCTCTCTTTTTCTCTCTCTGTCTGTCTGTCTTTCTATGTATCTCTCTGTATCTGTATCTGTCTCTCTCTATATATATATATATCGTGCTGTCTCTCTATGTATCGTGTATCTCTCTCTCTATGTATCTCTGGATTTATGCATCTCTCTGTCTCTCTCTGTGTCACCGTGTCTCTGTCTCTCTCTTTCTCTCTTTCTCTCTCTCTGTCTCTCTGTCTCTCTCACTCTCTCTCTGTCTCGCTCTCTCTCTCCTGACTGCATGCTCCATACTGTCACATGAAACCCAGAGGTATCTATACAGCTTAGGTCACTGATTTCTCTCAGCTCTCAGAAAAACAGGGAGTGGTGTGTGTGTGTGTGTGTGTGTGCGCGTACGCGCGTGCGTTTAGTTGTGCATGTTCACATGTCCGCATGTCCGTGTCCTTCTGCCCTCTCTTTTCTCCTTTCCCACCACGCCTGCCTCTGGACAAACAATGTCCTTTTCATAGCTGCTCTCGCTGTGCTAACATTCAAGACCAGTGGCCTGCATGTTTGTGTGCAATGCGCCCTGCTGTCAAATGCGACACCACTACAGTGATGACACTTTATTTTTTCTCTTTTCCAATTCACTTTTTCCTAAAGTAATTTAACACGAATATTTAGCAATGTCCTGTAGAACATGGTCTGATGTCAAAATCCAACTGTTATGTACTTCATCTTGATGTGACTGGTTTAGACAGGATTTGATTGGTCAGCAGTGTGTATGTGAGCGTTTTATTGGGAAGTTGACCTTAAATGTCGTGGCATGGAATAGCGTATCTTAGAGGTAGATTGTCATGATGTTGACTGCTCTGGCTTTAGGACCTTTCTGTGTGTTTTTTTTTTTTCAGGACTCATACAGGAAACAGGTAGTGATTGATGGAGAGACCTGCCTGCTGGACATCCTGGACACGGCAGGTCAGGAGGAGTACAGCGCCATGAGGGACCAGTACATGAGGACTGGAGAGGGCTTCCTCTGTGTCTTCGCCATCAATAACACCAAGTCGTTTGAGGACATTCATCAGTACAGGTCCGATTCTGATTCTTGAATTATGTGTTCAATTAAGGAATTGAGTCCGTTCCAGACTAAAGGAGCAAACTTCAGACATCAGGCATGTGTTGCCTGTTTGACTCATTTTGGTGTAAATGGGAAAACGGTGTGAAGGTGATTGCTTTTCAATTTAGGACCTTAAAAGGAGAAATTGATATTACCTCAAAACCATGGGAATGAAGACTCATGCAGTATTTCAGTTTTTCTAAAGACATATTTATAAAGTAATAGCTTAACTTGTAACCCCCCACCCCTTTCACCCTCACTGTTGATCTGTCTGAGTGCTGCTGTTCTGTTGTGTTCTATGTTGCACCTATGGTCCAGGAGGATGATATTTCGTCTCACTGTGTGCTGTGTATATGGCTGAGATGACAATTAAGCTTTACTTACATTCTTACTTACCAAGGCCTTGATTGCCAAACAAAAACATAGCCTTAAAGACAAAATATGGCCCTGAGTTTTCTCCTCTATTGTCAAACAGACACTATTTTGACAAACGTTTTGGGACATACAGTTTTTAGGGCTAGGCCCCTTACTTCCAGTGATGCTTCAGCATACCAAGACATTTTAGATAAGGCCATGCTATCAACTTTGTGGACACACAACCATGAGTTCAGTGTGGAAGAATTTGACTGGCCTGCACAGAGTCCTGACCTCAACCCCATCCAACACCTTTGGGATGAACTGGAACGGAGACTGTGTCCCAGGCTTTCTCGTCCAACATCAACGTCTGACCTCATAAATACACAAATGTTCACAGAAACTCCAAAATCTTATCAGAAGCCTTCCATGAAGAGTGGAAGATGTTATAGCTCCAGAGGGGAACCAACTCCATATTAAAGTCTATGTATTTGAATGCAATGTATTTGTTGTAATGGTCAGGTGTCCCAATACTTTTGTCCATATGATGTATGACCAGGTTCTGTAGCAACTGCTGTAGCTCAAAGAAGTATAGCATCAGAGCGGAGGATTACAGTAAGCTGCCAATGAAATCAATCTAAACCTAATTAGAGGGAGGGTTGGAGGGTGGAAAGAAGATAGCGAGCACTCAAGGACATAAAAGCAGAACTGGAAAATGGGATAAACGAATTATACTATGGTTGTTATTTATGGGCAGTGCACTCTAGATAGTGGACTTTATTTTGCTTTGAGTACAATAATTGATTTTTTAGCATTTATTAATCATTTATGCCGCACAATAGACAGAGCTTTATAAAGGCATCTGTTGAGATGTATTTTAAACCGTTTCTCTTAATCTTGATTTATTCAGTGTTTTACCGTCTTCCGGTTATTTGCCACTTAGGCCTTTTACATAATTTTGTCTCAGTATTAGAATTAGAAGTCACAGTTGTCACCAGTGATGAGAAAAGCAGGCTGTAATGTCATAGTAATTGTTCTCTCATACGTAGCTCCTAGAAACAATTTGAGAACTGCAGTCAAAAGAGCTGATTCTGTCACTTCAATGTGTGACCAGTTTGTTTATAAGTGGATACTGATGTACTGTGATTTGAATTTCATGAGTAGTTTTGTATGTATATTTATGATGTGTTTTATGTCAAGAAGAAACACTACATAATGGCCATGCTTTTGTCAGATGTTTACATGAACAAAAATGAGTGTAATTTGGATGTAAATTTGATTAATTGTGTATTACAGGAATATATATACACGGCTCATGATTCCCATCAGTCTAATACACACATGCAGCCACTTGGACATACTTACACACTGCAGTGGCATCATCTTACTTAAATGCCCCTTGCACAGACTGCAGCCAGGGACAACTGGCAGAGTCCTGGACAGCACACAGGAAGGTGACTGTGTTCACCTCTGGCCCTGTGGCTAACTAAAAGCCTGCAGGACGGGACGGGAGCCGCTGTCGGCTTAAATGCTGCTGGGCAAAAGTTTCTCATGAATTTAAGATTCAAGATTTATTTGGCACTTACATACTTATACAACATGTAGTGAAATGCCTGATCTGACTGAAGTTATCAAATCATTTAAATTAAAGAGAAATGTGAATATTCTAAGGTAATAAAACCCAGCTTGTCAGTACATTAGAAACATAACAGAAGTGCTTTCTCTTTCTTTGTGTGTCTGAATCTCTTCGTCTTCACAGGGAACAGATCAAACGGGTAAAGGATTCGGACGATGTGCCGATGGTGCTTGTGGGTAATAAATGTGACCTTCCAGCTCGCACAGTGGACACGCGGCAAGCGCAGGAGTTAGCGCGCAGCTATGGCATCCCGTACATAGAAACGTCAGCCAAGACCAGACAAGTGAGTGGCAAAAACACATTACAAGCTTTCACACTTGCAGCACATTACCCAGTCGCTCTTATGCATAGAAATACAGGCAGACTAAGTTTCATGCATAGGATGATGAAATATAAGTGCATTGTATAACACTGCAGTTAATGATGACTCATCGATAGACTGAAGGTCGCAGAGGAAGAGCGTTATCGCCACTTTCATCATCCACTCAGGCTACAGTTTGACCCAACTTTTTGAAAAAACCCTGCATGAAAGCAAAGTGCAGAAGCTGTAGGAGACTATGCAAATTGATATGTAGTAGCATAACACATTTACAGTTGCAAGCAACTGAAACCTCTCCAGTCAGATTATACATTTGTAATGAAAAATGAAATATCAGTTTTGGTGATCAGTTTTTATTTATTTGCCTAGTTTAAGATATTAGAGGGGAACACAAAACATAAAATGTGCCACACTCTGTTCTATGCTTTATGTGAAATTGAGCTAGTAAACAGTAAATGTGCATTAAAATGTGTTTGCTAGCATGCCTTGATAAATCTGTAGGAGGCCGAAACTGAAGATCTCTGTATCTATGACTGATGGGGCTTTCACGCCAAATTTGTTTGGTGCACCTCAGTCAACGTAATTATAATCTGCCTGTTTTGACATTTGGCTCTTTACTCTTTGACTCAAGCATCAAGACTCTTGACAAAGCATTTTTTACTTTTTGGCCAGGGATCAGCGACTGGATTGGTTAAATACAAATGAACAAATCATTCATAAGCAGAGATTAAGTAAGGTCTTATTGATGGTGTTTTTTTGTTGCTTTGATTGTGGTACAGTAAGTGAGTCCTTTTATCCCACCCAAACATGCTGCTCTGTATTTGCTGCAGTGTGAAACCATTTGAACCAAACTGAAAGGTACAATGTAACAGAAACAGCTAGAAAGAGCACAAAACGGTGAAGAGAGAAGGTCCAGGCTGGCATGTGAAAGTTGTAAAAGCAGAAGTGTTACTTGCCAAACAGAATGTAAACCTTCAGGCCAATCCTTAACTCATGTCCTCCTGAGCTCAGTCATAGTATTCCATGCTGTTAATGTATTGCCAAGTGTGTGAGGAGGTTTGTAAGGTTTTCTAGGCATATTTGATTGAACTGTAACTTCAGCTTAAAATGTAAACTCACAATGTTCCATTTCCATTAAACATCTCCAACACGACTTCCTGATATCGGAAACAGAGTGATGTGAAAGAGAGCAGACTCTCTCCCGCAGATTCCTATCAGATCACATGGACTTGCAACTCTATTACAGCCATGTTTGAAGGGTTAGAGGCTGTGCTCAGTGGCTCTGCTGATGGATCTGCTGGCCTGTGGAGGTTAATGTGTGTATGACTGTACTCTGTTCTCCCATGTGAGTTAATTTGTACATATTGTGCTTCACAGGGTGTGGAGGATGCCTTCTACACGCTAGTGCGAGAGATCCGACAGCACAAAATGAGGAAACTCAATCCTCCAGATGAAAGCGGACAAGATTGCATGAGCTGTCGCTGTGTCGTATCGTGATTTAAGGTGCTTAACACATATTTACACACACACACACACACGCATCCATACAAGCAAGCTATTACTTTAGAATAGCCCTCTTAAAGGAATAATCCAGCAATTTTCAGTTTCTGTGTTCCTTCCATGTTATTTGCTTCTGTGACACAGATTTAGATCCAGATCCAGATCCAGATAATGGTGAAACACTAGAGCATTTTTAAGTGCTGAATCCAATGCCATAATTGCCAGATGTGTAAAAGAAGGGCAGAACTTAGACATTTTGATTTTTACTACTTAATGGAAAAAAAATATACAGTAATATGCGGATCACTAGTCACGGATTCAGTCACAAGCAGATTTTTTGTTTTGGAGAAATTCCCACAATAACGTGGAAACTGCAAATGTCTTCTGCCTTTTTTTGCTTTTTGGGGCTATAAATGTATTTTTTTTCAGGATGTTTTCACACAAGAGGTCCCATACACCTCACGTGTCCCAATACTTATGTCCGGCGACCGTCTGAGTGGCATATCTCGGCGGGGAAAGCCCTCATTTGTATTTGTAGCCTGAGTCATCAGGTTTTATTCTCAGACAAAGGCTCACCTCGCCGTATTTTTTGACACCACTATACTCTGGTGCTCTTGGAACATGACCCTCGCAAAAAGCGTTTAAAGTGTCTGTACGATCCTTGTTTATATTTGCAAAATACACACTTCAACTACAAAATGGACGTTTTGTTTTGTGACCTATGTGTGAACAAGCCAAAAGTGCTGAGTGCGAACTTTACGACAACAGACTGAGCAATATTACAACTTATACCAGACTAAAGGCTAGTAACTGTCACTAGAAAAGTGATATGATTAATATAAACATAATTAATTTAACTTCACTGTGTTAATATTACTATTAATAATACTGTGCTGAACCAGACAAGCCTTAAACATTTGAGTATACACAACAAAATAGATTTGTTTAAAAAAGAGGCAGGGATTAGCTTAGACGGAAAACTTGGTTTAAACTGACCTTGCCATCTGGAGACTGTACTGTAGACTGTCTGTCTCGCGCTATGAGTTGTTTATATACTTCAAAAGAGCACTAAGTTTTAGCCACTGGAAGAGGGATTAAAATATGTCTGAATTTGTGAACAGCATCATCATTTAAAAAAAAAACATAAAGCTGCATGAAGTTACTTTCATGGAAAATAATCCTAATAGAGAATCTTGGGTAATATTGTCCTGACTGCTGTGAAAATATTAGGTCCTATTGCAATACTAGACAGTGAAAAAGAGCACAATATTGGTACAATGTATTGGTACATTCACATTTTACCACCTGTTCACTTATGTCCCCAGCTTCATGCTACTGGTTCATACTTAAGTTCTGTTTCCTGGCAGATAAGAATAAGATAAGATAAGAATAATCATAACTAATGTGAAGCGCGGTCATTCTCTGCAACCCTGTTGTCTGAATGTACCTTGCAGTTTGATTGTCTGAATAGCAAATGTTTTTTACAGCCTTCCTTACTGCAAATGAAGGAAGTGTGAAACAGCACAAGTGGAAGATAGAAATCACAGGAAGCCGTGATATCTGGGGTCGCCTATGCCGCACACACGTGCTACTGAGTGCTGAGCAGATGCACGTGCTTTAGACAATCGGCTGCTTTTCCAGAATTTTCCAGAGTTCAGGAATGTATGCTTTGACTGTGAAGCAGAATCATTATGATTTCATTTTAACATTTGAACAAAAAGACTTTTGGAGCAGTTGTGTGTATCAATGTGTACAAAAATAGTTTTGCAATATTGGAGATATTTCAGAAAGTCATGGGTTCGTTCCCCAGTACTGCTAGTGGCACCACTGAGGCACCCTTGAGCAAGGTACCGTCCCCACACACTGCTCCCCGGGCACTGTGTTCCTGGCTGCCCTCTGCTTCACTTAGTGAATGGGTTAAACGCAGAGGAAGAATTTCATGCTGTTCACTGTGTGTGCTGTGGTGTGTTCATGTATGACAGAATGGTCACTTTCACTTTAGAACACACTGTTGTTTTCTCTGCATTTAAGACCTTTCCCTCTCTCTTTTCCTCTTCAGGCGACCTTACAGAGTTGAGAAGTGGACCTGTGGCTCCACACGGCAGAATGGACCACATTAGGAGGAATACAGAGCGAAATCACAGCTGGAAAACAAAAGGCAAACAAAGGCACTGCACTGACTGCAAAACATTTTGGCAGAGGAAGATGCCTCGCTGTGACTATGGTGACCCCTTCTGGCCGTCCACATCTGCTCAACAAAACACCACTAATGACTCGTGTTGGTTTTCCTTTTCTCTAACTCCAGTGTGCTAATACTGGGTAGCTCCTCGGATTTCGTCTAATTTATTATACTCAAAAGTCTCAACACTGGCTTTTACGTGGACATCAGACCTCTCATGACCTAGATCACAAAAAAACCTCAGATACTAAGGACTGGACACTAGTGACCTCATCCCAGCCACCGCACCCGCCATCGCTGTGTGAGGGGGAAAACATACAGGTCTCCGAATGAGAGTGCTGCCGACTGCTGAGAGAAAGGGAAGACGCTCCACATGGGAGCTACTGTTCTCTCGACAGCTAACCGTATTTGTTTTGCTTATCATGCCATTATTTTAATACGTAACTTTTGTGAATTGCGGGGGTTCGTGGCGATAACTGGGTTCTGTGCTCTGCTGCAGCACTAGGTAGTATGCTGTATCTGTGGCCGTTTATGTGTATGCATTTTACAAGAAACTGACTGTGGAAGAGCTGGAACAGACAGGCCAATTTTTCAATTGTTCTTAAAATTGGATTCCAATAAAATTTGTTTTAATGACCTCACAGACGTTTTTGGTCTAATGCAATGTGTTTAGATATTTGCACCAAAATATGTATCTCAAAAATGATGTATCTCTAAATTATTTAGTACAATGCAAACATGCTAAAGTGTTTTGAAGAAAATGCAGCAGCCAATCCACTCCTCTGGACTCAATTCAAGTAGTGCTGACAAAAAAAGAGTAGGATCAGTTTATATTCTATTATAGTAAAACTATGAATGCTTTAGATCAGTGGTCCCCAGCCTTTATTTGGTCACGGACCGGTTTAATATCAGAAACTATTTTCACGGCCCGGCCTTTAAGGAGTGGCAGATAAATATATACGTATATTATACAAATAAATGATACACATAAAAATAGGGTTATTTAAAAATATAATAATGAACATAAATCCAGTGTGTACTCGCAGCTTTATTAACAGCATTTTCATAACAACGAGCCGACAACAGAAGACGGGTAAGATCCGGGTAAGATTTTTTTTTCTGTGCAGCCCACGAACCAGTACCACATGACCCACGGCCGGTCCGCGGCCCGGGGGTTGGGGACCACTGCTTTAGTTTACCTACCCCACATACCTACCACTTGTATCACCCCGGCACAACACTAAGGGTGAAATCTATGTCTATTTTTGCTGAAAGTGAATTTGAGACGTTACAGTTTAGATTTTTCCTGTTACATGAATGTAATAAAACACAGAGGTTAATTTTCAGGGACTTGTTCTGCGCAATCGTTGAAAAATGACCACAGTTTTACAGTTGTGTAGTGAAGAGTGAGGTTCTCTGAGACATGTAGCACCTTCTACTGTTCCTTTTCCTTTTTTAAAGCTCCAGTTTGGCCACAACTATTAAAATCATGTCTACTGTGTTTCTGATACAATCCCTCTTAGGTTATTAAAACTGACCCCTCACTGCATAGCAGCAGGCAAAACAAAGTGTTGGCAATAACATGTTTGTTATTCTTCAATACTGCTCATTGAACTTGGGTTACAGGAAGAGACACAAGTAAAAACAGGTTGGGGGAAATGTGCATTAGACTGCAGGTGTAATAATCTCTATATAGGCCAACCAGGAAGAGCTGCACAATAGTTTTATCAGAACTAGTGAAAGAATAACCAACAAGAAAACAGGACAGACAGACTGTTTATGGCTCTGTGTGTTTGTGTGTGTGTGTGTGTGTGTGTGTGTGTGTGAGAGAGAGATCATTTTTTTATTTTTTTGTCCTCTATTTAATTCATACAAACCTAATTCATATTGTGTTACTGTATGTGAAATTGTTGTTTATGCGGTTTTGTGTTTACCGCCAATGTCCTGCAATAGCTTATCAATCATTTAGCAGCAGGTGCTTTTAAGCTTATCTTCACTGTCTTGAACTCCATCACTCTAATGCTATTGGCTGTCACTCTCAGTCGAGGTTATAAACATGCAATAAACCTGAGGAGTTTGTACTTAGAAGAGAAAACACAACACGGCACAGGAGAGTTTGAGAGAACATTGTTGTGCAGGAGAGTTCGAGAGAAAATAGTTTTTTTCACCTGGTTTGATTTTAAGTCGGTAGAACCATGACGATTACGACCATAGGATCAGTGAAGAAAAGGTTACCCAAGGTAAGAACTCACTGTTTTAGACGTATTATTATTTAGTCATAAGATTTGTAATTCAGCCTCTTCTATAAATCGCTCAGTAACTGCTATAAAACTTTTGTGTATTTTATGTCGATTTGAGAGTGAGAAATTGAAAAGTGGGACCCCTTGCAGACCACTTAAAACAGTTACATGTGCCAGCGAAGATATACAAGCATGAAGGCCTGAGAACGTGTTTTCTGTCCCAGTTTGAATAATTGAACTTTGAGAACTGGCTGATCTGAAAACCCATAAACTTGAAAATGATGGGCTGATGGATGGATTTACTCAAATTATACAAACACTACTACCTCACAGAAGACAACACAAAAGTTTGAACAACCGCTCCCATTTTCTAGGTGTAAATAAGCGAACACATCCTAACAGACCAAATTTTTTTAGCTTTTCAGTTTGTAAATGTCCATTAAAATAGATTAAAGTACCTTCTCTACAGAGGATTTTCAATTGGAAAACACACAAAATTAAATGCTCAGACTTTGGCATATTACTATTTGCTAAAACAATCCTATGACTCAACCTCACTCCAGACTTATTAGAGTAATGGGCTCAATTCATTCTTTCTAGGAACTTGGGTATCCAGTCCAATATTTTTACATTTTTACAGATATCTTGTATCATCTCTAACATGCTGAGTTTGTGTGTCTTCATAGACATATCGGCACAGGAAAGAGGTGTTAACAGAGATCATGGCTGTCATTACTCACTACAAGTATCTAGAGCCAGTCATGGACAGATTTGGTGAGCAGCTCAGTCCTGTATAAGAGCTATTTTAATTCATTTATTCGTTTAGATAAAATGAATGTAGATAGAATGATATTAAACATAGTTAACCCCAAAAACACAGCCAATGGCTGTTTAATCAGCATTAAATGTTGCATGTCTGTTTTTATTCTGTCTCAGTTTTTGATGATGGCACTGTGAAGACCCTGATCAGCCTGGTGGGAACAGTTCAAGTGATTTATCAAAGTGAGTTGAGTTGACCCCTTACTTTTATAGCTATTAAAGTAAATGACTATGAGACTCGTGTATGTTCTGTCTGATGTGCTGTAATAAAAAGTTAATGCTTAAAGAAATGGTCCTGTGAACGCTCATCAGTGTGCTATAAACTGAAGAGTGGTGTGTTAAGGAGAGCAATACTGTGTGCAATAGGGAACATCTATAACATCCCGCTGAGTGTGTGGCTGGATGAAAGCTATCCCCGCACCGCTCCAATCTGCTATCTGAAACCCACCAGAGAGATGATGATCATTTCAAGCACACATGTGAACAGCAATGGGCGGATTCTACTACCCTATCTGGATGAATGGAGACATGTATGTGTGAAGCATTTTAAATATCTCAGCTGCACACACAGATAAACCATATATTTATTACTACAGTATTTTAACACTTATAACA
>JBBPDB010000128.1:4357488-4376010 GCA_037974465.1 Brachypetersius altus
TGTATATATATATATAATGTATGTTTGTGTGTGTGTGCATGTTTACTTAACAACAACTGTTATAAGTGCTAGATAGTGAAGCAATAAATATAGGTCAACTGAACAAGGCCCATACATATAGTTAATAAAAAATGGTTTTATTATTGTAGTGTTGTAGTGTAAGTTGTAGTGAATATAAAGAAGGGAATAAAAACAGATTTTTTTTTCTCCACTGTTAAAATGCTATTATAATAACTATACAAATGCCTCAGTAGAACATATAACCTTAGTTATAGTTTAAAATAGGAAAAACAAACTAGTTTTGACAGATGTACAGTCTGCACATTCACTGTTTATCACATCTTTACAAAGATCTGTTTATTTCTGCATTCTTCTGATTCTGTAGACAAAGTGTGACCTCCCCAGCCTGATCCAAGTCATAATGGGTGTCTTTGGTGAAATGCCTCCTTTGTGTATGCAGTCAGGTAAGTACACACCAGAGCACTGAACTCCATCATTTCCTGCTCTGACTTGTGCTTGAGTGTCAGTGTTCAGTATATGTAATAAGAAGTTGCTGAAATGGGTCTGTAACCACAATGTACACGTGAGCTGTTATCTTGACAATGTGGCTTCCAACTGTGCCACAATCTCTCTGTCTCTCTTCTTCTCTTTCTTTGTTTTTCTTTCTCTCTCTCTTTCTCTCTTTCTCTCTCTCTCTCTCTCGCTCATACTTTGCGTCCCTAGGAGTATCAATTGATAAATAAATCTATCAGGAAGTACCAAATATTCAAGAAAATAATAGTAATCAAATCACTCATGCTGATATCATACTATCATATCATAAAAGCTCATCATTTTAAACTTTCATTGTGTGATGGATCAAAGGATCCATGTCGTTGGAGAATGACCTCTGCGCCTTTCTTTTTTAAAATAGAAGTTTATAACTAATAAATAATAAATAAACCTAGCATATGCAACACATTAAAGTGAAAACATCCTAGGAGATTCCTTCCATTGTTAATGTTTGGAAACTAAGTTTTGAATCCCCTGTTTCTGTCATTAAAACCTACACATTTGCATAAATCCAGCAGTGGGCTTTCACAAAAAGTCCATACACAGAGACGTCATTTACATATGCGCCATAAACAACGAAATAACAAATGTGGGTGGTTTATTTAAGATCTAAAAGACTAAGAATCTGAAAGAGAATTTCCTCCCTGTGCTAACGAGTACTGCATTTTCCTCAGGTCCACAAGAGCAGCCTCAGAGAACCTCACAGACCTGCTCAACACCAGAAAACTCTGTATCACTGCAGAGAGAGGACGGACTGTTTTTCCTGGAAAACAACGAGACCAACTGTTAGCTGTACAAATTGTACTCATGTATTGTATTTAACTGTAAATATATATGAATATTTAATCAGATATAATTTATGTATGAGGTATACACAGCCTAATGGAAATACAACATAACAGACCTGCTCATTTTCAAGACTCATTTCAAGACTCCTCTCCAGCCTCACCCTCCTCTATACCTATATACATAATTGAACAAGCCTGCTCATTTTCAAGACTTTAAAAACTCAAGTCCTATACCTAAATTTATACTTAAATAATTGTTGTATATATTTTATGTAAAGCATTAGAAAATGTTGATTCTATTGGTGGTAATTACAATGTCTATACATAGTTATTCTGTAGCCTTTTTTAAGTGAACAGCTTTTTTTTTTTTTTAGCCCTTAGATTAGTTATGGGCAGACCATTCAGTCTCTGGTTTAGATGTCATTAGCATGGCCAGGGTTTATGGAATAATAAAAGGCTTTTATTTTGAAATCTGGTATCAGTTTCTGAAAGGAGTCGAGCTGTCCATTTTGGCAGAGTGTTCTTGGCTTATTTACGTTTCTCGACGACCTGTCTTTATTCTTTCGTTGATATAAGTGACTAAATTTATATTAGCAGGTCTCATATGTGTCGTACTAGTCGTGTAGCAGTCGTGTAGTCGTCTTAAAAGAGTTAAGATTTAATAGAGTTTGTCGTTTGTAGAGTTTCCTGGCCCTGGCTTGGATTAGCCGGGGACCTGGCCAGGGTGGCATAAAAACACCACCCTATTTAACATTTATATCTGGTCAGAATTCACTTCATTTCTTTTGTAAAAGACTTTGAGGACAGTTTAGGGGCTCCACAATGGCAGTTGTAAACGAAGGTGGTCTTAAAAAGATGCTGAAGGTAAGGATCTGGGGGTTTTCATTTCTTTAAGATCTGTTTTGAATGGTTTTCCACTGAGTTAGCCAAGCAGCTAGCTAGCCTGAGAGCTAATAAATAAAGAGCTGTAATAATATTCATTAAACATGCATGTCTCATAGCCATTAAGCTTTTAAACGTTCTATTTTAAGGTTATAAAGCATGGTGTTATACATTCAGTACCGCAACACAGTGCATTTTTATTTAAAGGGGAAAACCCACAGCCTTATTACAATGTAAACAAAAAGCAAAAGGTAATTTTTATATGAAATGCTAACTAGAAACCTGCCTTGTGATGTGAACAAGATGGGGTCTTTAATGCCTCCACAAGCTTCCGCTAGTGGAAAAGCAATACACACTTTAATACACTATAATAAACATTATATAGACTGTTTATACACAAGATGCCTGTGACGTTTTTTGTGATAGTTTTTAAATATGAGTTTAGCCTAAAACGTATTCTTTGAATTAATTCACGACACAGATTGACAGTACTGTGCAAAGATCCTAAGCCACCCCTCTTTTCTTCATCTTTTGCTATGAATAAATACGAACAGCATTAAGGTTATAAAGCACTGTTATATATTTAATACAGCAACAGAGTCCCATTAACTATTAAATAGGAAATCCAGTTTCTCCTCACCACTTTTTTCACTATTACAATGTCAGAACGTTTTTGTTTACTTCCTCTTGTAAAAAGCCTTAAACACTAAAATAAACATAATATACACTATTTATACATATGATAGGCGGTTTATAAACAACATGATACCTAAGACGTTTTGTGATAGTTTTTAAATATTAATTTGGATTATTTTATGACACAGTAGAGACAGTAATATGCAAAGATTTTGAGCCACCACTCATTTCTTTATAATTTGCTATTAATCAAGAGGAACAGCATTAAGGTTATAAAGCACTATGTTACTAAAATCAGAGATAGTAGGTAATATTTCATGCCTGTCAAACAGTTTTTGGGATATTTAATAAATGAAATGGAAAAAAATGAAAACAAAGGTTGCAAAGTGTCTAAAAGTACAAGGAACCTAGATAAAGGAGTTTCAACCACTCAGCACCACCGGAATACTGGAGTTATCTGTACCTCTTTCTTCACTGCTTCAGAACCTAAGTTAGATGTGGCTTGTTCTGCTTGAATGATTCATATCTAGGTCACTGTGTGGCTTAACAAACAAAGAACCTTCCTCTGAAACTGGTCGGGTTCAGGGACTGGACTGATAATGAGAGCCTTTGAAAGTCCTTCATGAAGCATGAAGAACTGTTTCTCTAGACTACATTTAAAATACAAGAAAGTCTTTTAAAAGGAAAATATGAAGAAAAAAAAGAAAATGCACTTTTGTACAGTACTGTACATGTACCAACTGTACCACTATTTAACCAATGAAATTGTAAAAAATAAAATTGTCTTTTTGCCAACATCACAACCCCCAAAATCTGAAAACCCAGCTTTATAATAGTTCACTGGTCATTTTTGTGGATTCTTCAATGCGAAACTTGTAGGCCGATGATGCACAGTATTTTTCGTGAACATATCTGCCGATGCGGTACATGAACATTTATAAAATACAGTAATTGGGACTACATTAACCTGGAATGGAAAAATGTAGCAATTGCTTCTATAAGCTTACACATGAGGAAAATAAAACATTTTAGCACAGTGTTCCAGTGTCACTAGTGTCCTTCATAGAGAAATAAAAATGTATTTGAAATGTCAATCAATACTGATTGATTCTGATACTGATATTATTTTTAACGCAAATATTTGCAGCTACTGATATGTCTGTGTGTCCCTATTCAATGGACTGTACTGGCCATGGTTCCTATCAACACATAGTAAAGAAATCAGAGCTTGTAAGTTTCTCTATAATGAAACATTTCATATCAAAAACCTCATTGACTATTTACATCTCAACTAAACTATATGGAAAATGAGAGAAATTGATGGGATGTGGAAACTTGACCAGTAATTACCTAGTTATTCCTGTTGTATCTGATAATAACCGTGTGCTTGTAAGTTTTCTCTGGTGTAGTAACTTTCTTTCTGCCCATATCTGTTCACCATTCAGCAATATAAATACCGTGACCTCACTGTTCGTGAGATAACCAATGTCATCATGCAATACAAAGACCTGAAGCCTCTGATGGATGCATATGGTAAGTTTTACACCTTTTTCCTGACCATCCTACCATTTCACTGTCCACTTTACAAGAAACGTGTAACTTTCACACACTGCCCACTTTGTGAAACCCACCTAGTGCCATGTTGAGAACCACTTTCTGGATGCACATTTATGGACTAACTAGTAGATTATAATCTCCTGCTTGGAATGGTCTGTAAGGTGTGCTGTACCATCACTGGTGTGTTTCTGGTCATTGGGTCACTGGTTGTATGCGCAGTGTGGTACTCTGTCGTGATTCCCTGTAGTTTTTACTGAAATCAGTGACACTTTGAATGTTGAGCTACCCCACCCAAAAATACCCCACGAAACATGGATCTGAACTCAGGAATTGACCATTAACGAAGGGCTAGACCATAGATAATACAGATTATATTTAGTAATACAGGGGTTATATTCTTGGTCTGTCCACTAGATGGACCTATAAGGGAGGGTTTTTTTATGAAGTGGCAGGTGAGTGTATATGTATTCCATAGTATTAGAGCTTGTGTGATAATTGAGATGTTTTAAGCTACAGATTGCATTTCTTCTGCTTTGTTCATAGTGTTCAATGATGGATCATCAAGAGAGTTAATGAGTTTAACAGGGACTGTGCCAGTAAGCTACAGAGGTATGCAAGGGCTTCTGAATATATTTTGGCATTTTAAACTAAATAAAGCATTTTGAACTAAATAAAGCTTGTTTTTTCACTTTAAAATAAGTACCTACCAACGGTGTTCTCCACTTCTGTCTTATAGGAAATGTATATAATATCCCTGTGTGTCTTTGGCTGTTGGACACATATCCCTACAACCCTCCTATTTGTTTTGTAAAACCTACCAGCGCAATGATGATCAAGACTGGAAAACACATTGATGCAAATGGCAAAATCTACCTGCCCTACCTACATGAATGGAAACATGTAAGACACCATCACCTCTGCTTATTCATTCTACTAAGATGTTCTCGCTTAAATTTATGCATTGTTGATTTATTATACAAACTTGTTACACTTAAGTTCGGTAAAATAAATGGAGCGTGAAGATCTGACTGTTTTGTTATATGGTCATTATTTCAAAAAGCTAGATTTCATTTTTCCTAAGCAATGCTAGAAATAATCTTTCAGCTACAGAACCGACTATTGTTTTTGTTAAAGTTTGTTCAATTGTCTGTTGAGCGTACGTGATCGATTTGTATCTGACTACATACTTGTTCATAATCAATAGTAGTATGTCAGTAATAGTAATATATCCTGATCAAATGTTATTCATGTGACATAGATTTGCATGTGAGTGATAATATATTCCGGGTGGCATTTTCAGGTATACAGTGGTTTCCTTTTACCTGCAGTTCTCAAAGTGAAACACATTTTGTAAATATTTACGTGCTTTCTATTGGTTAACTTTCCTCTGGTGTAAGGTTTTAAACACACATGACTGCATACTAGTCTACGTCACTAGTACAGGTTACACGTACTTGTCATGCTTCTCATGTTTACTTAGAAATATCCTGTGTAGGATATCCTTTTAGGAAGGTGATTAGTGATTTATGTTTTTATGGAAACGTTGTTTAGAATGGAAAAGAAAAAGCTGTTCCTGTGTCAGTATTCTAAAATTTGGAAAGAAAAATGTCAACATTATTTATGTGTCCATTCTAATTGATAAAAGCGTTGAACACTTTAGTGCCTTCATTTAAAGTGTTTTATAGTACCTTGATTAAAGTGCTCATGTAAAGTTCTCATTTTCTTTGTGTGTTGCAGCCCCAGTCCGATCTGTACGGCCTGATTCAGGTGATGATTGTTGTTTTTGGTGAAGAGCCTCCAGTGTTCTCTAGGCCCACGACTCAGCCCCCCTACCAGGCCTTCCAGGCCACCGGTCCCCCAAATCGTAAGACATCTCAGTTTTGAAGAAACTCTTCATCTAGACAATAGAACGTTATCTCCCCTTGATGAGTCCAGTTCATTAAATCTTACACTACTCGCAAGTTAAAAGTTAAAGATGTTTTCTTTTAAACTATTTACTGACATTGTGACATTGTGATCAAGTTAAAGTAAACTTTAAGTAAACTTTGAGACTATGTAGAAGAGTGAGCTGTGTAATGCCTTACATTGGACTGTAGATGTCTCTCATCACCAGCAGTGCTGTGAATGGTCCTGTATTTACATGGTCTCCTTCTTTCTAATCTAGAATCATATATGCCTGGCATGCCAGCTGTATCTGGCTATGGACCCAACCCCAATCCATGGTACTTTTCCAATTAGATCTGAATTTACACCACTTAATTTAACAGCATTAATTTTGGCCATGTTTGCAAGGTTTGTTATTTCAAATATGTGTTATTTCGTTCTGTAGTGGTTACCCAGGCTATCCTTATCCTGGAGGGACTACATATCCAGCCACAGGTGGTCCTGCACACTACCCTTCCCAGCCTCCTGTCACTAGTGTGGGTGAGTCATGCTGCCCTGATGGACTGTGGGATTTGAAGTATATTAAATATAATTTGCTGAAAATGAGTGGACATCTGTGAGGTTTTTTCTGTACATTTTACATTTATGACATTTAGCTGACGCTCTTATCCAGAGTGACGTACATCAGTGCTGTCAAAGAAAAGGAAGAAATTAAGACAAAAGTAGGGAGATGATAAGGTTTATTTATTTATTTGTTTGTTTATTTATTTATTTATTTATTTATTTATTTATTCATTCATTCATTCATTCATACATACATACATACATATAGGTAAAAGATGCTCCTACAGTCTATTTTCAGGTTAGAACTGTGACAAGTTTCTATCACTCTGAATCTGATCTAGGTTACTAATAAGATCATAATTTTAGCAGCCTCTTCTGAATTACAGTTCCTATCATATGATTAATAATATAATATAATAATAATAAACAGTTACGCTCTAAAACACAGTGTAGTAGATTCATTATGCAACTGCTACTAACCAGTCAAACCGGTGTGCAGTTTGTGAGCTTTGCTGGTGTCCACATTCACACTGAACAGTGAGACGAGGCCATGATAATGTTAAGAGGTGATGGTACAAAAGCATGTCACATTCATGCCTCTGACCTTTTTCTGCCCCTGACCTTCGACCTTCTTTTTGGGTCTACACCTATTCATTGTGACCTCAGTGGCGCGCTCAGAAAGGTCGAGTCTGTAACTGGATTCGGTGGAAGAAAAGGTCAAAGTTCTGGATGTAAGTAGTTTGAAAGGACCAGCCTGTAGCCCCTTGGCTCGTGGAGCACCTATATTTAGGGTGCATGGAGTGGGCTGGGAGGAGGATAAGGTTCCATGAGGAGCTCTCCAGCACTGATATTAACCATGACATTCACATTGCTGACCAAAGTCTGGCAGTCTGTACAGCCTGTGCAGAACTGTGTAGTAGAGAAGTGCTACTGTAAGAGCATGCATGACTGTGTGAGCTGCATAGTTTCAACATTTTCAGTATTACTGCTAATTTACAACTCACGTCACCAGACAAGTGCATTATGACAACAGCACAAATGTAATAAACACAAACAATAGACTTTTCAGCGCATGACACAATAAACTTAAATTTAAGACCAGGACAAATAACAGTAAGTATGAAACAATGGACAACAAGGCAGAAAAATGTGCACCCCTTAGTTTCAGTTATTGTTGTAGGTGTCTCATATAATGGTGTAAATTTTGTTGTTGAGAATATGAAGTATATATTTCAGAATATTGAATTGTATGTCATCCTTTACCTGCAGAAAAGTATAGATTTCTCTGATTTTCTCAAAGTTTTTCCTTTGCCAGACATACTACATTGCTGTTTCAGTCCTTAGTTCACAACAGGGTTATGGCCTATTTCCTCTCCCACCAGGGCCGAGTCGGGATGCCACCATTGGGGAGGACACGATTCGTGCCTCACTCATCTCGGCTGTTAGTGATAAGCTGCGGTGGAGGATGAAGGAGGAGATGGATCGTGCTCAGGCTGAGCTGGACGCTCTCAAGCGCACAGAGGAGGACCTGAAGAAAGGCCACCAAAAGCTGGAAGAGATGGTCTCTCGTCTGGACCAGGAAGTGGTGAGTGTGCAACTACCAGTAGCTTAGATGGTTATTCCAATAAACCCTTTGGCTTGAGTCTTCAGGATACTCTGTGCTGTAAAGCTTCATTCACATAACAAACCTTAAGGCTCAGATCTGATCTATTTACCTTCACAGTTCACACTCCTGTTTAAGTGATTCATATTTGTCTCTAGAGTGGAAAAACCCTGTGCCCTGAAAAGACCCACATGGACACATCTTAATCAGTAATCAGTAACATCATGTGAATAATGTGCCATGAACAACATATAATGAATGAATTTACATCGCATATCATCAGGTCTGATCACTGCTCAGTTCATGATTAGGGGAGAAGGTGTATAGAGATATCTGCTTCTGCAGATTCTTACTAACAGAAACATTAAGCTAGCCCACCACTTTCTGATCACAGGGTGAGCGAAAATAATATTGTAAGGCCAATTCTGCTGCTGTAAAATCTTTTTGTGGTAAAATAGTTTCACCACAAAATCAAAGTAAAAGGACCAGACAGTGATCAGTGGAAAGACTTGGGAAGGTGTGAAACATCGCTCAGTGTAGACTGTATAGAAAACTCAGATATAGAAAAGGTGAATTCCCTGCTCAGAAAAACCTGGTTCACTTCGCCAGTTAATTGCCAGGTTAAGTGAATGTGTTTGAGTAGGAGAACCCTCGAACTGTGCAGGACACCGCCGGCCCTCCAGGACTGGAGTTTGACACACCAGCTCTAGACTAAACATATCATCTTTTTTTTCAGGCTGAGGTGGACAGGAATATTGATCTTCTGAAGAAGAAAGATGAGGAACTGACAGAGGCTCTGGAGAAGATGGAGAATCAGTCAGAGAACAATGACATTGATGACGTTATTGTTCCAACGGCACCACTCTATAAGCAGATTCTCAACCTGTATGCAGAGGAGAACGCCATTGAGGATACCATCTTCTACCTCGGGGAGGCTTTACGCAGAGGCGTCATTGACCTGGAGGTTTTTCTAAAGGTAGACCTTTTTTCCTAGTTGACCTCACTTTCTTATTGTTGGGGTTGTTAACTGCTTTCTTAGCAATTTTGCTCTGTCTGTTTTTGGTTTACTCTTGAACTGTTGGTGAGTCTCCTGGACTGGACACTGACTGACCTTAGTTTATTTCATTACAGCATGTGCGCCTGCTGTCCCGTAAACAGTTCCAGCTACGAGCACTCATGCAGAAGGCCCGGAAGACAGCTGGACTCAGTGATCTCTACTGAACCCACTGCCACCTGCGCCCCCTCATTCTATATTCTTTCTTTATCGTCCTCCCCTCCTTCTTCATCAGTCTGCCTGCACAGGTTTCTGCAGCATCCCCTTTACCTTCGACTTTTCTTTCTCGTCTCATGGGTCTTTCGGATGCCGTGGCACTGAATTATCTCTGTTGATGTCAGACGAAATTTTAAAATCAGGAACAAAGCACAACACTGATTAACTGTTCAACTGATCGGGGACAGGGCTGGGGTTGATTTCGGTTTCTCTGTGATATAGGAGGAATATTAGATGTTATGGACATCTTTTACTGTCTTAGAGCTTCCTCAGTCTCTGCATATATTTGTTTTTCTGGATATTTAAATGCTTCATGCTGCTCATTACAACTGTTGTTACTTCTTTTATATAAAAATGTGATATTATGTGAATTTGTTTTTCTCTAATACTCACTCCATGTAGCCAAGTGAGAACCTGCTGAATGACTTCTCAACACTCTAAAAATATATATATTTTTCTGGGACAGAAAAGAGTTATTTCAATTTAGGAAAGACAGGAGGACTTCTGTAATTTGACACGAACTTCTGTATTTCTGTTACTTTCACTGTTTGATGGAGTATTTATGTTCCCCTGTGCCGTCATGGGGTCAGCCTGCTGTGTTCTGGTTTAGAGTTGTTGCTATAATGGTACAATTTTCACTCTGTAGCTATTTCAAACTAATTGTTTAACAGACATTTCAAGTGTGGAAAAAAATGAAATTGCCACCCAACATTTCACCTCAAATTTCAGAGTGTGAATGTGCATTTGTGTGTGTGTGTGTGTGCGCCCACATGTCACCTAAAAGCTTGAATGATTCTGCTGTTAGGTTTGGGGTGATCACTCCTTTTTTAATGTTTTATCAAATAGGTTTCAAAGGAATTAACAAAAAATGCTTGTGATGAAATACTTGTAAAAAAAATTAACTTATAGGTCCATCATTCTGTTTGTTTTTAATGCACTTTGGCTCGTCGGTTATATTTTATTACTTTCAATGAATCTTTTTTATTAAAGTTTGTTCATTTTATTGTTTCCTTTTCTTTTTCAGACTTTTAGTCAGTAATAATATGAGCTCAATAAAAGCGAGAGAATTTGGTCTTTGATGTGGATGTGAAGTTTATGCTGCAGTGTTAATATGGTACCAAGTACTCTGCTTTACTCAGCCTTACATCTCATAGCATCATCTCCCTTTTTATCCTTTAGTGTAGCAGGTAATGCCTGCTGATGTAATTGCATCATTTTACCAGCCAATGAAAACATTTTAGTGGCTCTCCATTCAAACCCCCTAAACCCTACAAAAGGAAAGCCTTATGTCGGACTGCAGCTTTAGAAAAGCCACTCTCTGCTTCTGTGCAATCAGCTCTTCATTCCACACTCGAGACCTTTCAGGCTGCAGCCCGCACAAAAGAAGGAGACAAAAGCGTGGCCTTTGTTTAGTCAACCTTTATTTGGAGGTGGATTGAGTTGGTAGTGATTTTGCCTGCTCCGACACGACAGGTTCCATGTTCAGCTTTGTGTCTCAGCAAAATGCCACTAGGAGTGCTTTTGGTTGAAACCAAGCTCGGCTCACAAAGAAAAATACAAAAATAACCTTTCTAGCTGATATATAAGGTGTACAGATATACATATCACAATTAGGTGCGACTGTCACGTAAACAGACGTATTTAGCTGGTAATACGTTTAACAATTACGCTGCCAGCAGTTGCAGTGAGCTACAACAAAATTCCATTTGGTTCTCCATCAAGTCATTTGTTCCACATTCAGTTGAAACTGTTTGCATTGCAGAGCTATGAGGAGGCGCTTTTCTCAAGCAATAAAGGCTTGACTGGGTGGATTTGTGGTTGACTTTGCCTACAGAAATACCTCAGTACCTCAATCCAGGTCGCTGGCTGGTTTGACAGTAGGTACAACTTTGGTTTCACAGGATGTTGGTCTTGAAAACTGTTTTTGCGTTGGGAACAAAATGGTACGGAATGCTTGTCGAGCTCAAATACAAATACCTAACAGAGACCAAAACTGGCAAACTGTCCTGATCATAAATAGGTTTCTTTCTTTTTTTTCCCCCGAAATATGCTTTAAGAAGTGCAAGGAAGACGAGAAGCACAAACATATGCACAGACATTCAACTTTACAAAGGTCATCAAACATGTAAAGACTACATAAATATATCGTCCTCTGTAGCTATAGTGAGGAGTGTTAAGGTCTATGGGTCTGAGGTCTGCTTAAAGACACCTGATGGATGGGTTAAATGCAGGGAAGGAGGGTGGCAGGGTAGGTCAAGTTAAGGGAGCCACTTGTGAGGTTTGCCTTTAAGGACCGGAGGCTATATTTTGGAGGTGAGTGTGGTTCATAAGGTCAGCTCCTTCTGCACGCCCCACAGTGTCTCAGCACTCTTGATCAGCTGCTTTTCCTCCTCAGGCTTCAGGGTCATGTGCACCACGTCAGTCAGGCCACTGCTGCCCAAGACGCAGGGGACGCTCAGGAAGACTTCATCCGTCACTCCGTGCATTCCCTGGAAACACAGGTCGAAACGTCAAAAATGTGAGAATGTGCTGACTCAACTTTTCTTTGCAGGATGTAGATGTAGTGAAGGGGTCTTTAATTTTGACCCTGGAGGGCCAAAGTCCAGCATAGTTTGATAATCTCCCTGCTAAAATATCAACTCCTCTGTTCACTGCCAGGGTCAGTGGGTGAAGGCAGAGACAGCCAAACTGTGCTTCAGGACGGAAACTTGAAGCCTGCGGTAGTGGATACTTGATATAAAGGGCTGACTTGAATAGTATTTTACAGATCAGTCAACAAATACCCATTGTATTTTACAATGAATCCTAATAATTGCTGCAGCAACGCATTGTCAAAAGCTTGTGTGCTTTATGTTGCTATAGAAGCATCAATTGTAGTCGGTTTGTTTAAATACAACTTTCATGAGCCACTAAAATGGTAAAGGTGTAACATCCGCAGCCACCAAACATTGAATGGCCGTTGCTAACTAAATGTGCTTTTGTTCAGCCTACAATAAACACAAAGCCTTTAATTACTAAACATAGATTTAAACTCCCAGATAACAAATTCAAATTATTCAGGCCAAATCTATTACTATATTGCAGCAAAAATTGATAATTCCCTTAAATCCCTCAAGGTTTTCCAACATACAAAGGTTTTCCAACATACAACATACAAAAAGTAGTGTCTTTTCATGTTGCCCAGTTACTACAGGCATGCAAGCAAAGTAGTTCATCTCAAGTCAACAGCTTCTTTCTGTGACCTGCTTCTCAATGCGAAACCGATATGAATGCAAGGTTCAAAAGCTGGCAAGAATACAAGCGCCATAAACTGTGATAGTAAGTGCTGCTGGGTGGGGATAGGGGAAAAGGGGCAACAGCTTCTTCAAAGACTTTGCTCAAAGTTGCACTAGAGGTCATGTAAACTGGAGCAGACTGAGGCAGCACCCACCTTCACCAGGGTGGACACAGGGTGACACTTGTGCAAGTTCTTCAGGATGCTCTCACAGAGGTCAGCCACCGACATTCCGATGGCCCAGGAGGTGTATCCCTTCAGCTTAATGACTTCATAGGCACTGTCAAAGCAGGCGGAGCAAACAGAAACCATGGAGGCTCTCATTTAAAATGTTCATCAGAATGCTAATCAATGGCTAGATGAATACAGAAGTAGTAGACATTAATGACATGAACTTGATCATGCCCTTAAGCAAAGGGCTCTCAGTTTGCAATACCTTAACCTATGCCAGAGCACTATTTCTTTAATCATCAACATGCACTAGGCACGCCTTGTAACGCCAGTAATGAATGTGTTCACGTGTTCTTTTATCTCCTGCTAATCAAACTGGGCCTTTTACTGTTAGCAATTGTTTTAATGACCAGTCAGAGATGATTTGTCAGGGACAAGCTTGTTTTCTCTCTGCTATAAGATTTGAACCATATCAAGATTGCTTTAGCAAACTTCATGTTTTCAACATCACAGAGACGGCTGCACACTCCTTACCTGTCAACCACCATCTTGTGGACTGACTTCCAGTCCTCCTTGTCCTTGTCTGTACCAATGTCAGGGTTAAGGCCCTGCAGGGTTACGCCGGCTACATTCACGCCACTCCAGACAGGCACTGCAAGTCATGTACATTTAGTGTAACATCACACTGTTTTAAAAGTGCACTTTATGAATCAGTTCATCGTGAAAAACACAGTTCATTTGTACGATTACTGCATACTTTCAGAATTGTACTATATCCATAAGTGGTGGGGAACAGAATTGATAAAAGTCTCACCACTGGAATCTCCGTGCTCTCCAATCACCCAGCCATGGCAGCTGGAGGGGTGCAGGCCCAGTTTCTCTCCCATTAGGTGGCGGAAGCGAGCGGAGTCCAGGTTAGTGCCACTACCGATCACACGATTCCTTGGAAGGCCACTGAGTTTCCAGGCCACATAAGTCAAGATGTCGACTAAACAAGTGAGAAGGTGGAGTAGAGTCACAAACCTACACAACACCCCTGCTGTGTTTATGTTAGTTGTCCTGAAAGGCCTATGTTGCCTTAGCAAACTATATCTCAGCAAAGTGCTGCTGAAATGTATCTTGAAGTTGTGTTGCTAGAAATAATGACTTTATATTTAATATCGTTCTTGTCTTAGTGTCTCTGTGGAATCGTTGCATAATCAATTTCCTCCAGGATCAATAACATTTTCTGATTCTGACTCTCGTTCTGGTTCAGGTCAAAATATAGAAAACAGACCATTTTTGGAAAGAGTTCTAACCTGGGTTGGACACCACCAGCATGATGCAGTTGGGGCTGTACTTTACGATGTTGGGGATGATAAATTTGAAGATGTTGACATTCCTCTGCACCAGGTTCAATCTGCTCTCGCCCTCCTGCTGACGGGCTCCAGCAGTCACCACCACCACCCTGGAGTTGGCAGTCACACTGTAGTCTGGAGCACACATGAAAAACACTCACTGTGAAACACTGTTCATCAGCCAGTTCATAGCTTCAGAAGATAGATTTCATTATTTAAATGTGACTATTAATTGCCATTTACTAAAATGTAGCACTCGGCCAATTGCTTTTATTTCAACACCGAGAAGTTTTAAGATCAAGAAAAGCTTTTTCTTTGAACTAGATACAATTAAGTGTATCATACACAGAATCTGTGCTTACATGACCACACAATACAAATGGTCATAGTGCAGATAAATATAATAGCAAACTGTAATACATTAACAGTGCAAACTAGGCTCAGTAGCTAAGAAACGTCCTCAACTTGCCTTCAAAGGCTTTGCTCACCTTTGTCAGCCACGATCTTATGGGTCTTGAGGAAAAGACTGCCATGCTGGAGGTCCATAGCCTCACCCTTCAGCTTATCCTCCATCACATCAACCAGAGCCAGCTCATCAGCCAGATCCTGGACAAAATAAAGCACACACGTACCTCAGATATATAGCAAAGCATTTGGTTCAGCTTCACTGATATGTCTGGCCTAGAAAACCTTAGCTGTCTTAGTTTTACACCAAGTATTTGGTAAGCTAAACACTGTAACTGTGCCATAGTTCATTTAAAGTTCTTGGTGACTGGCGGGAAGGATACTGCTTCGATAATGGTGCGCTCTCTCAATCATATGCTTTGATAAATATTAGATGTGAAGCCATGGCTGAGCAATTTATTCTGTTGAATGCATGCTGACAAAGGGAACGCGTCAAGAAAAGAATTTGCTTAGGCTTAAGACATCCATTCAGAAAGCTCTGCGAATACCTTGAGTTCAGTCTTCAGTCAATCCCATTACTTCACATGTTCACTGGGCATTTTGCACAGTAAATGGTGAACACTATAGACTCCACAGTGATCAGATTTACTCTCAGTTGACTGCTTGAGGCAACAGGAGAGGCCGGAGTAGCTTGGCTTTCAGCCAGCTCAGCCCCTCTCTGCTCCACTCAGCATTTGTGGAGGTGGAATGACTCGGGACCATCTGACCCTACTTAGGGCTGTCTGACCTGATTCAGTCTAGAGCAGGGATCAAAGTGACCAAGACAATCATCTACACAGCTCCACTGCTCCTAACACCACTGGATTTGCGTGGCATGCTTTGAAATGTCTCCTCAATTGTCTCAGAAATATCATTAATGCACCAATGCTGTGATATTACTAAGTCAATAATGAAATCGCTCACCTTAAGCAGGATGCTGACGGCGGATGCCATGCCCACCATGCCAACACCGACCACGGTTACTTTGCACTTGCTGCCCACTGGCTGCTCAGTGCTCACATGGGCAATCAGCTTCTCCTTGGTGGATGCCATCTTCTGCAGAAATATGCATCTATTAACAGTACGTCTACAGTGTTTTTAATATCAGGCCAAAGGATAGATAAGATAGATAAGACAGATAAGGGGTTATTTGCACTGCAAACTGAAACAATGCTAACATTAAAATACACTTTATGCTGAATTAATCTAGGCTGTTTCTACATTTTACTCATTATTTTATTTTATTAATCTCTCAGTTGCTGAATCAGGTGTTAAACCCTGCACAAAAGTAGGACACCATGAGGCTGATGACCTTTATTTATTATGAAATGAAGAAATATTAAGGGTGAATTATTTAGTTATGTACAATTCACATATTTTTTTCTAGCTAAATGTATTCCATCCACTTTAGTAGGGCCACAAACAAAAGAAATAAAAAGTTTTGCCAAGTAATGGCTGTCACCAGCTTTAGCTGTGCTTTTGTTGTTGTTATGGGATCATACTATTTTTATCCACTTGTTAGGTGTGGTCAGTAGAAAAGGTTAAGCAGTGGAGATGCTATTTACATCCCAGCAGCCCCCTCCAGTGTTGCACGGAGACAGGCTCATAGATAAGTGGTTTCTGAAGGATAAATACTTAATCAACCCCCTGCAAGGACACCTACTTAAGCACCCTCTCACATGAGAACAATGCATATATATATAAATAAACACCCTCGTGTGTAAGTATTTTATATAATTAATATGCTGTCGTGCACGGGGTTCTTATTTTCTGTACGCACGTTTTGTGTAAAATATAAAGTGCTATATTAATAAAATATATACTGTATCTAATCTATCTACCATACTCTGTTATCTCTGTTCTAAATGTGCATCGTGCTCAGGTCTGAGGCTGTGAGGCTCTGGGGCAGTGCCTCTCTTACGCAACCCTGTGAAGGTTAGGATGACAGCCGGACAGCTGCGCACGCCTGGGCTATTTCAAGGTTATGCATTTAAAAACGACAGTCTCTTTCTAAACGTGCCTCAGAAAAGCACCTTCGTAAATATAAATATATCAAGATATGTCAGGGTGGTTGCTACAAGGCGGATGTCATTGATGCGAAACTCCCTCTACAGCCAAATTAATCATCGCAACTCTGAAACTACAAGGACCAGGATTCATTGCGAGAGCATCTCTTAAGGAACCTGCTGCTGCAAGAGCGTGATGATGTTCATGCGGACCTCTCCTCGAGCACGTAGGCACGCGGTCAGGTGACATATTGGTCTGTAGCAAATTAATTAAAACAGAAATAAATGGAATAAAATATGGATGTTGTTAAACCCCATAATTAACGAAAACAAGGGTAAGAAACGATAACCACTAATATGTCACACAGATAGGAAATATAATGCATTATTTGCATTATTACAGCAGCAAAATTAAAAAAAAACCCCAGTAGAGACAGCATAACCAATAGAATAAGAGCTGTATGCGTGTATATACACAGTGGATATATGCATGTAGGTACACAGTGCTTATATATCCACTTGTCAAGAGACCCATTGATATACCGCTATTTCTCATCATGTTTAGCTCAGACGGTCAACAGGTGATGCTTCTGAAAAGATCGTGATAAAGGTTTTTGGTCACATCATCTTTCAGCAGAAGCCTGATTACATAAGAGCAATACAGACTCACAGTGGTGACCAGATGCACTGAAGAAAAACAGGCTTGGCTAAAGCTAGCATTCATTTTTTTCTCTTTCATGCAAGAATGACATCCCTATAAATATAATGTAAAATGTTTAACAGTAGTGCTCTGCATTTTTCTTTCACCGATTATTTTTGATGTGCTGCCAAACGCAATTCTGCGTACACCCAACGTTCAGCTTCATACTAAGCTAAAACACTTTATTATCCGTTTTTCAACCTAATAATCAAAGCTGAATGTTTCGTTCCACCTTGAATGATGCTGCAGTTACAAGTCTAGGTCTTGTAACTGCTGCACCGTTAGGGGTGGAAAGGGAAAAATCGAGTTTAGTCCAGTTAATTACCGGTTTTCTTAACCTAATAATCAAGGCTGCTGGTTTGAATGTTTGGTTCCACCTTAAATATTGCTTCAGTTACGCGCAGTTAGGTTGCTTCAGAAAGCCGTTTTTTTTAAACTATCATCATTTATCATTTATAAAACACAGACCCCCGCGCTCCCTCTCACCTGCAGCCTGAGTGTGAGTTAAGCTGGAGTAAACCTGGGTCTGGAATGTCTTGGGGATCTGTCTGCTCTGGTCAGTACAGCAGGGTCTTCTGCAGCTGTGCGGCTCGCACGGGGCGGTGCGCGCGCTTTAAGAGGGCAGCGGGGGCGCACGTTCATTTGCATATGAATAAGTAGGGCGTGGTCTGGAGCCTCGTGGTGGAAGTCACGTCCCCGTTAAAGGAACGTCACGCGTGGTGCGGATGTGGTGGAGTGACTCAAGTGTGGAGAGAGTGTGTCATCATAAGGGGTTTCCAGTTATACATCTGCTGCACTGGACCACCATGTTTCAAATTACAGAGCTGGATGGATCGACAGAGGGATGGATATAT
>JBBPDB010000128.1:4380267-4397846 GCA_037974465.1 Brachypetersius altus
AAAATGAAATAAATGTGTGTGTATGAATGTGTGTGAATGAAATGCCTCTGATGAGCAAGCCAAGAGTGACGGCGACATCTATAGCTACACTATTTAGAGAAGTGGGAACAGTGTTTTCCAATTTGTTTTCTCACTCCACTGGTTTCACTGCAGCCTTGTAAGCTGTTTTGTCATTATTATGACCATTAACATGAACACAACAGTGCAGCAAGGGCATATAGTGTTTGTCATAATTTTTTTTTCTGTTCATATATTTTTCCACTGATATTTGGTCCACAATTTCATATGCTTGGTATCCACATTAAACTTGGCGTGCTTGTAGCTGAAATGACTGATAAATAAAAGATGTGTGTCCCTTCGTGCTAGCGCCCCCTGAAGTGAGGTAGGCATTAAGTACTTTTGGGCAATAGCTTGACATCTGTTTCACCCAAAATTTCTATGAAATTTTTACAGAAAGTTGAATTGTGCTGAAATGAATGACCTTCACCTAGAAAACAGTGCAAAAGTTTAGTGCTTCGGTAGTCAATTTCTTGTGCCGTAAAGACTTAAACTTCAAAAAGTTTGACACTCTGTATCACTAGTACTTTCTTTGGAAGCACACCAGGTTTCATGAAATTTCCTCAATGAATGACCAGTCTTAATAAAATGTTGTAGGCTCATTCATGTAGACGCTATTTACCCACTTTCAAACAAATCAGCCATTCGATGTCATTACATCAAGTTACAATATGTTTTCCTCTGTTCATCTGACAGTTTAATCTATTGTTCAGTCATTTTGTCTTTATATGCTTACATAACATCCACAAATTCCAAATGGTCCTCTTTCATGTGGTTTGCAGTCAAACCATAATATGTCATTACAGTTATGCCTTTGGTTAAGCACAGTTCAAACATAGGCAAGAAACAAAGAAAGACACATTTCCATTTTAATGCTACAGTTATCTTATTCTAATCGTTGGTGCTAAGACAACGCCATTGCAAATGAACATTGTTTGGCTGGTCTAGATCACTCTAAACATTAATTTCTTTTTTTCTATTTTTTCAGTAATGGAAGCTTGTAAGGACATTTAATTTTGCGTGTAGCATTTCTAGAGTGTTTCCATCAGTAAAGAGTCCTGGCATAGAGTTGTCACTGTTTACCATCTGACACAAATCCAGGGGTAGGACTGCAATGACTTGAGTGCTGCTTTCTCTCACGCATTGAAAATTGAAACGCAATTGGCTGATTCTCCCTCTTTCATTTTCTAATTATATCTGTAGTTAAGTTGACACTTGAGGAATGAATATCTTAACCTGAATGAAAAACGCCTGACTATCTTGACCACGGGAAGTGCTCACTGCCTACCAAGATTCAAAAAGGGAAGAAAATCCTGATTAAATATTCTGTTTTGTTGCGAATTTTAGAAATTTAACCCAACTGCGTCCACCCATAACTCAAAAATGAAATAAGAGTAGTACTTGCCACATTTAAAAACAAACACAATTATTTGGTTATATGTAAAAAAAATGTACATATAATTATCGGTTAATGTATTACTTCCCAAAATTTATTAGACCTTCTCCGCTCTGCTGCAGGTAAAAACACTAATGCAGTGATCCACTGTTGAGAATGATGGTAGAAGTAAAAAAAAATAAACAGTCCATGACACACTGTTATCTAAATGGACAAATGTGCTGAGAAGTCGAGCTTTAATTGGACTGCAGCTACTGTTTCACAAGACTTGAAGCCCTTTTGCAAAACTATATAAGTAAACCTCAGACTCATTTTCTGACGGACGGCATATGGGCTGGAAGAAAGCTGTAGAAATCTGAATTGAATTGTAGCTGAAAGTGAGGTCTGCTGCCAGAAAAATGTTGCTCTTTTATAGCATGACAGAAATAACAACTGCTTCACAAGTCATTCCCATCAACACCGTGGGCAGTCATTTATAGTGTGAATAGACATTTATAGACAAGGAAATGCTTGAGAGACCCAAAAAATGAAAAGGAAACTCTGGTGCCCAAATAGCCATTTCAGCAAATGAGATACTCTCACTGGAACAACTGATGCACACCATCGCTTCCACCATCAGAAACCAATGAGTGAACCTGTTCTCAGTACCACGGTGAAGCCCTTTGCCTGCGTCAGAGACACCAAGGTTTGTTTTGAGACAAACAATTGCAGAGCCGTGTGACGCTTTCTGTGAATTTGTAAGGCTCTCGGTGAATAATTATGTCTGTTTGCTTAATGTAATTGCAGTGATTATGTCCTGATGAATCCTCAATGCTGCAATTCACATTAGCACAGGCTGCAATTATTTAGACCCAGCAAACCTAATTACCCACACCACTGCCAAATTCTCCATTTGATGACCAACATTTAGCATCTTACATAGCAGTTACTCAGCTTATAATCAGCACAGATGGAATAAAACTTGTTTTTTTCTGCTCTTTTCTCTTTTCTCCCCTGGTGCCTTGATAATGGTCCCCTTACCTCTACCCTGCCATCTCTGAACTGCTGCGCCTTCGGGTGAACCGCTTAATCACCATTAATAAAAAGCATTGTCATTTAAATCGAATTCCACGATTGTTCACTTTACAGCCTTGTTAGGTAACATTCCTACTAAGTGTTTAAGCTGCTGCTTAATTAATAAATTCCACTTATAATTTGCTCCCCTGTTGGGCCTGAAGGAACGGCAGCATTTTAGTTAAGTGAACCACAAGCACACAAACGCAGAGTGCTATAATGTTGACGCATATGAGAAATAGGATTTAAATTTTATAAGAAACATCGGTATAAATAAATATCAGACAACAGATTTAAAAAAAACGTGTTTTTATTCCTTCCCCCTCAGCAAATAAATAGAAATACTGGACTAAAATGTGCAATTGGGTTTGTGTTAGCTTATTTTCACAGGACGAATCAAAGAAACACATAATCTTTTGTGTTTTACTGCAGTTAAGCATCAGTCTGAAAGCCTTTGGAAAAAAAAAGATAAAAGATGCTTTTTGTTGTGACTCACCAGTTGCACAAATTGCCTTCTATTCTTGAAGAGTAGGGATTTAGTTTACTGGTCTAAAATGCATGAAAGGGTGGCCTTGTGTCTTATAGAAACCTGCTTAATTAATTTTTGGACGGATTCCACTCTTCTCCCTTACAGTTTAGTGTGTATTAGCCCATGTGTGTTCTTTAACCTCTCATTTGGGTGTACCCCAGTACAGACAGGCCAAGTATGCATGAAGCAGGGAGGCTGGCATGCTTAACAACTTATATAATTAAACTGTGGTTGAACTTTCTGGATAATGTAGGCAATGCGATAGGCAGGTAATGAAGAATCGGCTAGCATCTTCACTCCTTTTCTACAGTGTATATACCAAGAGCGTTCAGATATGGATTCAGA
This sequence comes from Brachypetersius altus, assembly GCA_037974465.1. Classification (NCBI taxonomy): domain Eukaryota; kingdom Metazoa; phylum Chordata; class Actinopteri; order Characiformes; family Alestidae; genus Brachypetersius; species Brachypetersius altus. Next base: position 4,383,648 of record JBBPDB010000128.1, read on the forward strand.
GCTTGTGCCCAGTAGAGGATGTATTAACTTAAAACCTAATCAAGGTGTGTAATTTACCTGGCAGTCTTAATATTTTTGCATACAAACTTTGCAAGTTTGCAAGTTTGCATACAGTCAAATATCAAGGCAGATTCATGAAGCTCTTTCTTATTGTTATAAATCTTATCCATCATATCTATTTCTTATTTATTGTCACATATTTTGAGTTGTTTTCTGCTGACTGCAGTCACACTACATCACTTTTGGAAACATATTCTCCCTTCACCCACCCAACCTTCAGTTTGGACTTATATGATGTATGGAGCCACACTGAACTGATGAGGGTTTGCATCATTTTCTGCCTGAGCAGCTTTATATGAAATTTTCTTTTTGCTGACTGAACCTTCGTCTCAGGCAGAGAAACTGGCTTGCTCTTTTTGTCCAGCAGGCAGTGCTAGTGCTCTTCCTTTCTGCCTCTGTTCTCCCCACTGGTTAAATTGCGAAGGGACCAGCATGCTTTGCCACAAGGCACAATCAGGCTGGAACAAAGCCAGTGAATGTTTTGTGGTCGGCAGAATCAATCGCTCACTCTGTGCACGCTGTAAAAGCATATCAGATTACCAGATGACATGTTTGTGTACCCTTGGGCTGTCCCTTCACAATACACACTCACACACACATAAACACACACACACAGACACACACTCAGACAGACATTTTTCTTGTCTCCATGCACATAACACACACAAATCCACTTAGGTTTGACCCCCGTGAAAGTAATAAAGTAGCACATGCTGAAACTGACATGCCATATTAACCCGCCTCTGTTCTGTGATGTAATATACAGTAGTCTAAAGGGACCAGTTTCTCATCACTTCTTCACTCTGGGATAATCTGAGACTGACACAGTCTACTGTATCAGTGAATATGTGCATCACTCTCTGGGCTCATCGACTATGTCTTTACGAGCACATATTGTATTGATAACCTTATACTATAAATGCTCATTAGTACACAAAGTACTGTACAAAAGGTCTTAGGCTGTCAAGAAAATTGCTGAATGATATTTATTTTGGAACATTAGTGGAGTAAAATGTACATTTAAATGAAATGTGAGAAGAGCAGTTAGAAGAGCAGTTCGACTGACTTCTGACTTCTTGGTTCACTCATTGTATGGTCATTTTATGGATATTTATGTAAAATGATTCATTGGGCCAGACCACTTTCTTCCATTGGTCTGTTGTCCAGTTCTGAAGTATGGACAGGGTCATCATGGGCTCTCTGACCGACCTGTGGCTACCCATCTCCATTTGCTGCGAGCTGCGATGCACAGTGTACTCTGACATCGTAGCCAGTATCAGTGGGATCAGACCAGATGGGCTAGCCTTCACAATCTGGCCCCTGTCAAAGTCTCTCAGATCTTTACACCCATTTTTCCTGCTTCCAACACATCAACTTTCCACACATACAATTGGCATCTGCACATATAGAAAGTGCTATCAAATATAAAGGTACTGCTGGTTTTAAACAATAGGAATGGTGCAGGTATCTATTTCAAACTACTGTTAGAAACTGTTCCACCTGTCGATCTCACACCAAAGAGTGGCCCTTTCTTTCTTTCCACCACTTCTCTCCTTCTCCATTATATCAGCTTTTCATTCACGTTGATCCATGAATGCCCGATACACTTTGTGTAAGACCTCTTTTTATTTATTCTACTTCTTTTGATTACTGTCCATTGCGAAATGTTCACGATGAACCGACCAGCTGCTCCAGAATTATTTAGGGATATTGCTTGGATAATTAGGATTATGTTAAGTTGGCAAAACCCATATTAAAAGCTTAAAATAAACAGAAATAGGTCAACAACTCACACAACTCAACAATGGCTCAGAATCACAACTTCAGGACTTTGCAAGACTGTCCTAACAGAAGGTTTGTGTTCTAAATTTAATCAGAGTGAGGATAGGAAACAGGTGCAGATGGTGATGTGAAGGAGGTCAAACTCTACTTCAGCAACTCTTTTCAGCAACATTCTGCTTGGAGTAAGCTTATGAATATTGTACTACAGACTTAATGTGTATTGGTTATTACTGGTTAGAAATTAATTGTGTAAATTGGTGTTAATTTCCCATCTATGTCCAACACCCCATTTTCATTTCATGTTTAGCAGTACAGTGGCAGCCTCTCTCTCCCGCCTTCTCTTCCATCTCTCTCTCTTCATCTCGCCCAGTTCGTTCAGAGTGTGTTCCAAACCCTGGCGTGCTGGTGTGCCAGCAAGGATGAGGGATATTGGTGACAGAGAGTGAGAGTTCTTCTCCAGCTCCTAAACGCTTACAGATGGAGCGTAATGGGCTACTCTGTTTAACACTGACGTTCTCATTAATCAGCTTCTTTGGCCAGGCGGCTAAAACTCATATCTGTGCCCAACTTTGGCTACAACGTGCCTTTTTCATAGGGCCAGCATCTCTCCTGTTGGATAAGCTTGACTTTTAGCTGAAGTTATCTGGCTAACTGAGACTTCTAAAATGTGAAACTTCTCAGGGCTGTGGACTGCTGCTCAGTGTTAGAAGCATGATTTCAGAATCTGATAGCAGCCTACCTGATCACAAGCGCATCAAAGGTTTTGGGTTAGTTTGAGTTAATAGATGGTTCTTTTAGAACATGCCTTTTGACATGATTTCCAAGGTCCTCAGAGAGGGATTCTTTAGGTGACGCATGCTTTTTCTGAGTGGTGGTGCCATGTAGAGTAAAGCTCAAGCATAAGAAACACCTCTTCTATGCAGCACACAGAATATGTGACAATAGTACTTTTGGTAGGTTCTTTTAAACAATGTTTTCCAGCCATGTGTCTGGAGGCCCATTTAATATTCTCCTTGCTCCCAACACAACTGATTAACTGACTAAGCAGGTCATTAACAACCCCTTACTGAGTTGTTGTGGGTGTGTTAAAGCGGGCAAAGTGCTAAAACGTGCAGGGCAGTGGGCCTCGGGGACCAGGGTTTTCCATCATAGAGAAGAACCATTTAAGCAGACAAAGAGCCGTTTAAGCATTTAAATAGATCTGTAAGCGTTTACGGTTATTTGCCTTTACTACAGAACCATCGAGGAACCTTTTTTTAAGGGTGCACTAAGGTTGCGATGATAGTCCAGTGATTTATGAAAAATGAATCCAAACACAGGTTGAAGGAGAGCTGTGGTACAGATGGACGTCTTCTTCATTACGCTTCATCAAGCCCTGGTCGTACTTTGTGAAAGTTCCAGGTTATTTAGAAGGTGAATTCAGCCCAGTCCAGAGGAGACACCATTTATTCTGCACATCTCCACGCTGTATATTCTAATCTTGTCCTTTAAAAGAGCTGTTTTTAACTCCTTGCACAAACCAGGTCAACTAAGAATATACTAAGAATCAAACAAAAGTTTAAGGTGTTCCTCTGTTTCTTCAGTGTAGCACTTTTGCACTCATGCAGATGTTAGTTCTTTTAACCAGGAACAAATCTTGCCCTCACACACAATCGCACACGCGCAAACATGCACTTTTAAACTGTTTTTCTGCGATAAGCAGAGGTGATGTGTTAGCCAGTGTGTTGGCTGCCTCATTACTGGCCCTCTCAGATCTACGGGCCTCGTCTCCCTCTCCGTCCTTCTATCTGCTGTGTGTATCTCCATGCCATTAGCATAGATCCCTATAATAATCCCGACCTGCCGGCTTCTGCACACAAACGGTGGGGAAATTGCCAATCAGACACACGGCGGATGGTGTTTGCTTGGCTTATTTGGCCAGGCTTGTCTGTGTGTAAACAGTAAACAACGTGGCCGCTCACTTCGCCTCCTGATTAATCTCGCTGTGGTGGGAGCGCAAGGGGGCCGACAGGTTTTCATCATTACACACAACAGGTACAGATGTTTCTGGAGACATCAAAGTGCACCAGCTAGAGATTCTGATTGAGGAATTCTGTGTCTTGTCTGGAGATCCTGTCGCAGGATTAGGTACCATATCATCATCTGGCCAAGTCTGTATAAAAATGAACTCTAGCAAGACTATAGACAGTTTACACCTCTATAGTGCTGTGTAATACTTCTGTGATATTCATTTACATTAAATGCAAATAACATCCATACCCAGAAGTCATTCCTGTCATAGTGTCTCAGATAATTCTTGTGTCGTATCCTGTCCAAATTGTCCTTGTTTACTACATGATTAGAATGCTGTTGAATTTACTGTACTGTTACTGTAGTTTTCACGAGTAAGATGAGTAAAAAGTATAATTCCCATATTAATGACATCAGTACGTCAGTTTGACCAGAAAGGCCACTGAGTACCAGAGGTGGGTACACTTTTGGTTCTCTGTATTCTTTCCATTAGATTTGATGGAAATTTTGAATGGTAATACATTTACATCAACTCAAATACATGCCTGAGAGAAATACTCTCAGTTCCTCTAAATATAGCCATTTATGATGAATAACTAATATCCCTTTTTGTTGCTTTAGTTGGATCAGCACCTGGACTGCCTTGCTGTTTCTCGCACATCGCACTCTTGAGTTTCAGCATTTATTTATACTTTTTATGCCTACTTCTAATTGAGCAACACTATGACTTGAGCACAGATTAAAACTACTCTGTCCACCTCCACTAGTAACTATACATAGAGTGTTGCAGCTGTGGAAAACATCACGAGTAGAGCTCTCACTTCTCTACATTTGAATTTTGTCAGAACAGGGAGTTTTAGATTCCCCATGTCTATTTTCTTCTGTTAGAGCTCCAGTGGAGGTGTATAACATTGCATTGTGCATATACTGTTAAACACAAGCATCAGAATCATCTCTTCACATCCGTTTCACCAGAACTGAGTTGATGGTGTCCCTCAACCCACTGCAGTTAATTTTGGAAACACAGGCTGAAGGACACCTTCTTCAATATGCATTTCTGTAGAAGGGAAGAAAAAGTTCTGGAATTGAAACAAGTAAAACTACAATCAAAAAAAGGAAGCTATTCTCAGAGTACAGTATAGTTTTCAGCTGTGTTTGTGTTCGAACACCTCTGTTGAATGACATTTGCTGATTTTCTAAGTAAAAACCTGAACATATTTGCAATGAGGAAGCAGCTTCAGTACAGCAATCGATTAACAAATTTTAATGTGAAATTTCTATTTAATTGCATAGAAGAACGTACTGGAGTAAAAACATAAAAGGTTATGTTTCCCTTTATTTTAAATTCAGTGACTAAACAGTAATTGCCTGTTAAATGCCCAGAAGTGTGTCCTCTGTAGGGGAAATGAGCTTCTCTCTTTTCAGAAATACCAGCTGCTGGGCAGCTGGTAGCCTAGTGGTTAGGGCATTCGCCCTGCGACCAGTAACTCCAGGTTCACCACTGAGGCACCACTGAGGTACCCTGAGCAAGGTACCATCCCCACACGCTATTCCCCGGGCGCTGTGTACCTGGCTTCACTTGGTGAATGGGTTAAATGCAGAGGAAGAATTTCATGCTGTGGTGTGTTCACATATGACAAAGTTTCACTTTCACATGTACTTTGTTCAGGAGTGCCAAACCTTCTATTTACACCTGCATGTAAGTGGAGCTTATTTGGGAGGTGAACGTGGCCTAGTTTATCTTACCCATATGATATCTCACATTACACTGCATGTATCAGACTGTACTATACACACTCTGCCCTTGCCAAAATGACAATAACATTCATCCAGCCTTTGTCCTCGAAAGCAGGGAGTTTAAGCTCACTGTCTCTTTACAGAAAATCTGCTCCACAATTCTCACTGTGTTTAAGATGCAACACCTATAATGATAATAACTGTGTTAAATGGAAGTGCTCTTTGAGTGCCATATGCAGTGCTGTTCAGTATTCAGATGGTGCATATCGTGCTGCTTGCCTATGTGTGTACACACACACACAAACACTCACACGCACTTTCTCACACAAACAGATACAGATAGGCGCTCTCAAATCTCTCGCAGCGCAGCGACTACCCAGGACTGAGTGCTGTCAGACTCAGAGAAGCATGTCATCATGGAAGTCCCCTGATAGGTCTGCTTCTCTTCTAACACACACAGGTCTGAAATCAGTAACTTGTGAAATCATTTTCTCTCTTTCTCTCTCCCTCTCTCTCACACACACACACACACCTGCACACCGCTGAGGAAGTGTACAAACCTCAGAAACGAAGGCATGGAAACACATTTATTTAAAAGTACTTGCATTCATTCTTAACCAATTCAAACAAGGATGCAACAAACACCTCTGTGTATATAAGTAAGTAAATTTTATTTATATAGCACCTTTCTCAGACAAGAGTCAAGAAACACTGTAAAACAGCAGATGGCCTACTGGTTACGGTGTTCACCCTGTGATCAGGAGTTTGCGGGTTTGAATCCCAAGACAGCTAGTGGCACCACTGAGGTACTCTTGAGCAAGGTACTGTCTGCACACGCTGCTCCCCGGGCGCTGTGTTCCTGGCTGCCCACCGTTTCACTTGGTGAATGGGTTAAGTGCAGATAAGAATGTTGTGCTGCTCACACTGTGTGCTGTGGTGAGCTCACATATGACAGAATGGTCACTTCACACAAGTGTGTGTTAAAGCAGGAAAAAAGCAGTGACATTTGCAGGGCCTCCAGGACCAGGCTCACTTAACACAGTACTGGGGCAATGCAATTAACAGGCAAGTGCATATTCGGAATGTACAGGAGCGGATTACATTTAAAACCAAGTTCTTAGGTTTATTTTACGCTAGGGATGGTGCCCCCCCCTTTATCTAGTTGGACGGGTCCTCTCTAAGTAGCTGCCTCTGTGCTCACTGTTTCAGACTTTACATTACTCTTTAGAACGGCAGTTAAAGAAAATCAATATGCTTTAAGGAAAAAGTCAATAGGAAGGTGAATATTTTCTTCAGAGTTTTTTCCCATCCCTAGGAAAGCCGACGTCCACAGCACTGCACCACCAACTCGTGGTTTGCGGCAAAGAATGGAGCTCGCTGATTGGCTCATTTGTACGTCGATCTTACTCAGGCGGCTGCGGAGCTCCCGTCCACTCCTGCACCGGTGCTACCTTTATTTTTTCTTTCCCACCCGTATTCAAGAAAACTCCCGCCCACAACTGTGCTGGGATTGGCTGAGATATAGAGGTGGGAGGAGCCTAAATCTTTAATCAAGTAAAGATCTCGCTTCAGTAAAAATACCATAGGTAAAGGGGAATATGGGAATTAAAAAATATCAGAAAGATGCAGCACTGCAATGGGACGACTTTAGTTCATACAGGGCAAGACATGAAGATTGTTAGGTTGCTCTTTTTTAGGATCATTTTGGATATATAAGAATAAAGTCAATTTGAACTAAATGTAGGAGATTAAAATGGAACTGATTCATTTTGAGTTTCATCTCTGAAGAGGGTTTAAATTTTAAGCACGAAAAGCTTACGAAAGCAAATGACAACTCCTGGTGTGAAATCCTTTCAAGTTGCTTCTTAAACTTTACAAAAATGGATTGCTAAAAACAACCAACAAATAATAAGTAAAATACTTCGGTAAATAATTAAAAGAACAATACAATAATAAATTAAAATAGGCAGATAAACCCTAGTAGTAACCAAGCCTTGTCTAAATAAAAAAAAAAGAAGCCAGTTACTGACCTGGGTCGCAGTGAAATAATAATAAAAATGAAATAAAATTAAAATTAAAATTAATAAAATTAAAATTGGCAGGTAAACCATGAGAGTACCCGGTTCATTTTTTAATAAAATAAAAAATAAGAAGTTACTACCGACCAATCGTATTAGAACAATAATGATAACTACAAAAAATTAATGAATTCAAACTGGGAAGTAAACCCAATTTAAAAAATCAGTTACTTCTCTGGATTACCAACCAAGCGCATAACAAAATGCTAATAAATCAAAACTGGCAGATAAACTCAGGTGGTAACCAAGTATTTTTAATTTAAAAATAACCAGTTATTACCTAGGACTACCAGCCAATCGCAACTTAGTGGGCGTGGTTTGTCTGAGAACGGGTGGGAAAAAAACAAACCGCCCCACGCCGACCGCGGGCAGGCAGGTCCACTCGGGCTCGAGCGCAGCTCCACGATGCGCCTCGGACCATAACAACTCCAACTCACCTGCTCCAGAGGAGAGAGGGGACCAACCGCGGACCTCTGGTGCGCTTTTTCTTTTCCAGGAGGAGAGAGGCAGTGAGAGAGAGCAGGAGAGGGAGAGGAGAGAGCCAGAGGGAAGCAGAGGAGGAGGGATTGTGGAATAGACAGAACTGTCCTCTCCGTGTTAAGAGGATTTTGCGCTGCTCCGCTCCTGACGACGCTCCTCGCCTGCAGACGGCCGGCCGTCACGATGTCCTCGAGTGGGAAGGAGAACAGTGCCGCGCTGCACGCCAGTTACGTGGGACCGTACCGCCTGGAGAAGACCCTCGGGAAAGGGCAGACAGGTTTGTCCCACCTTTCTTCATCTCCTACAGCCCCTGACCCCCTCCTATGACTTGCTGTTTCCCTGGACCAAAGCTCTCCCTGGCAGGTCCCTCCTTTTGCTGTCCTGCAGAGGGTCTGGAGATGCTCCCCTGTGTCTCCTTCAGCTTTTTAAACTTCCAGATATATACAGGAACTTTCCCTCATTTCCACTCCCCAGTCTTTCTGTCCCGTTGGAATAAATGTCACTTCGTGATTTGTGCAGAATATAATGAACCACCTTAGTTGCATAGAAATGACCCTCTCTCCATCCCCTTATTGCCATGCAAGGGCATAGGCTGCATGCTGCTGTGCCCCAATAAGTGATTACAGCAAGACTAGTTGAGATGATTTGGAATGGCAGCCACATTATATGTTCTGATATGTGCTTAAAATTAGACTGTACTGGTAAGTGTTCAACTTTAAGGTGTTGATGGATAGAGACCAAGCAGCAAGCTGTGAGGGCAGAAGGTGATGCAGCCCTGAGAGCTTTTGTTCACGGGCATTCGGGAGAAGACGTGGTGCTCTTTGCAGATACTTGCTCCATCTGTCCTCTCAAGTGCTTACAGTAGGTGTTAGTGTGACCAGGCCGGCCGACCGAGCTGCTGTGGGTGAGAGAGATACTGTGAGAGAGAGAGAGAGAGAGAGAGGGGGCACACTCTGCTATCTGCAAAGCCTTTGCTGGAGATGCTGGGGAGTGCTTGACGCAAGTATTACTGATTACTCACTTTGCAATAAAGCTCTCTAGGCTGCATCATTACAGGCAGAATGCAGCATTCTGTTGGGCAGATTTCTTCTCTCTTTGTTAAACTTCAGTGCTGAACGACAGGATTTTCCCAGTAAGGTTAGGCTCTTTAATTTCAACTCCAACAGCTTCAGCCTGCCTGATCCTGCTCATCCTGCCACCCCTCACACTGAATCAGGGGGTCAGAGCAGAGAAAACACTGAACTCTGCGGAGCTTCGGGTTCCTCAGATTTGACGTAGAAGAAGGTTGACTTCTTGACGCTTCTGCACTGACTGTGTATTGTATTTACGACTTGTTTGGCACTCACTCATCCATACCATAAATACACGGCTGTCATTTCTATACAACATGTGTCACACACTGTGAGTGGTGCACTGTGGATCACAGGTAAACCCCTACGGGCATCAGAAACGGCAGCAGAAAACGGTGTGTTTTGCTTGAGGTTGCTGAAAGGTTGAGATTAGTGTGTGAGGGTTGATCTGTGGGTTCTGGTTTTCTTGACTGGCTCTGGGTCTCTGGGTCCTGGTTTTCTTGACTGGTCCTGGTCTCTGCTGTTGTTATTTTTAGAGTGGAGCGGAAGGTCTGGGCTGATCTGCCAGTACAGTGCAATGCCACCATCATTATGTGATTAGAATCCCCCCGCCACACATACACACACACACACACACACACACACACACACACACACACACACTGGCCATGTCCGTAATCTTCCATGCTAAAGTCCCGACGGCACGCTTTCTCTCACGTGGATCAGGAGCCGGCAGGACCATGTGTGCTGGTTGGGACTGCCAGTAATAGGAGTCACTCCACAGTGAAATTATACTGTATCCAGACCTCCATATGGAATCCCAGATGTTTGGAATTGAGACGAGGGGCGAACATGCTGGACAAAGCCAGAAACACAGAAAGTGAAAACTTAGCGTGCTTAGTTATAAACAGAGGCTCCACTCAAGGTTAAAATAGTGGGAGACATATTGCATTGACATATTTCTGACCAAAGCAGTGGCTGTGATTCAAGTAGCGGTCATTTTATTTTTAATTATGTCTCCAATATAAAAATGTTCAGTCTTTCAGTTCTAGTACCACATGTATGAAACAGTGTGGATCTTTCTCTCTTTTTTCTAGATAATCATTTCAACTAGAAAATGGGAAGATGTTGGTCAGGTTTAACGAGTCTGTTTCAACCTGTTGAGCTTTAACGTGCCTGTTGTGAAAGCCGGGGTTCAACTACAGCCATAATAATGGTTAAATCATAACATTTACATGATCCACTAACTGCCAGCTGTGGAGCCGAATGGTCCCAGTACATTGCTGACGTCTCCATTCAAACCAGAGTTTTGTATTTTGGTTTGAAGGTGTTTATTCCTGTTTATCCACATATGGAAGATCTGCTTTTCTCTCAACACATTAAGTGTTCCTCAATGGAAGTGAATTGGCAGTGGTTGTCTTAGTCATTGAAAATAGGCTTCTTCCTACACAGCTTTTCACTCTTTTTCTGTCCCTACTCCGTGGACCTTGGAGGAAGGGATTATAGAGTCTTGCATGGCTCGTTCCTACTTGTTGGAGAAGCGCTACCATCATTTCGAGGTGGTTGTGCTTCAGCGTAGAAGCTGTGCCTGTCCAAATGATTACGTAATTGATTCTCTGACCGCAGCTGGTTGAGATGATCACAAATATTTAAACTAATTGTCCATATTTTCCTCACTTGTTGTAGCACAATCATATTGGAACAAGTGAAATGGATGCATTTTTATCAGTCGCCTTCAGATGAATTAATAGAAAATAAAAGCAGAAAACACATTTCATGGTCTTTACAAAAGCAACAACAATTCAAACTCGGAGCACATTTTGAGGGATTATTTGCTCGGTTGTGTGTTAGCTAGTCATTTTATTTGAAGAGAAAGTGAAAAATGTAGATGTTGACCCCTGAATCTTTGGAGTCAATATGTGTAAGTAGAACAGTGCAGTGGGACTTGACTTAAAACTTATAGCATATGATTAAAAGTATATAAATAAGAATATAATTAAAATGAGACTAAAGTTATAATTTGTGCTCTTTCAAACGACAGTCTCAGTGTAAAAACGATTAAGTCCTAGAGTCTGGGTTTTGTCACTTCAACTTAGGGTAAGCTGCAAAGTAAACACAGCGATGAAGCAAAGTAGCTAATCAGGCGATTTAGCTGCTTTAGGCTTGTGCTTTAATAGTTGATCGCAATAAAAAAAAAATCAGTTAATCACAATTATGTGGACAACAGTAATCATCAGTTCAAATTCTGGTCATGACAGCGGAGGGTGCAGGAGGCTTCCTCAAGAGCAATTAACCCCAGAGGACTCTCTGATTTACATTACAACCTTGAATAGTAAATTCGTTCCAGTAGTCGCTGACGAAGCAACAGTCTGTGTTCATGGTGATTTGGAAAAATCACAAGTGGTTTTAAGCCGCGGCTGGGAAATTACGAAACTATATCCAGTGCCTGCAGCCTTTGGCTTATCTGATACTAGTGACCAGTGTGTGAGATTTTCTACCTCTATATCTCAAGCTCCAGCAATTTGACTACCTGACCTTGAAGCACAGCCCACAAACAGTGAATTAGTATTTTGAAGGCAGAAACCAAGGGATGCCAAATAGCAAGACATAGCATGTTCTTGTCCTGGATTGTGCTGCTTGTCTGAAAGATCAAATTATCCACCCAAACAAAACATGTTTACAGGCTCAGTTCTGTGTACTGTAGCTAGATTTAATGATCAGGTTTACATAAGGTGTACTGAGATATGTTTGGTGTAAGCTTACTATGTTTTCTTTGCAGTCTGCCATTAATGTGCTGCGGACGCACAGGCTAACCTTGCATGGGGTGGAGGTAGCTCAGTGGGTAGGATACTTGCCTCCGGACCAAGAGGTCGCAGGCTCGAATCCTACCTCCAGCACTACCTCTGGGTCCCTGAGCAAGACCCTTAACCCCAAGTTGCTCCAGGGAGACTGTCCCTGTAGTTACGGAATGGATGTCGCTTTGGATAAAAGCATCTGATAAATGCCGTAAATGTCAATGTAAATGGTTTTATGGGCAAAAATATTTGCTTTGAACGAGTCTTTGAACTCGCAATGTTCTGATTCAGAGGCCGAAGCCCTGAAGCTGAGCCATTTATTGGTAAGGACGTCTGAAAATGCACATAGCCACGTTCACGGACTGCTTATTTTGAATTAAACCACAACAAACAATGGCACACTTATTTTAGTGTGAGCTTTCATTTCTTGAACTCAGTTTGTGTGTCTTCTGTATATTTCAACATCAGCTGGGTTCATGGGCTGATTATTTTTAACTAAACCACAACAAACAGTGACACACATCTTTTTATATGACTGACTTGAAATTTAGTGTCTTGAAGTCTGTTTATGAGTCGGCTGTGTGTTCTTCCCCACCCCCGTGACGTCATAGACTCTCTCTCTGAGGGGTTTTACTATGAAGAGCACTAATGATTTTTCACACAGATGTAGGGGTCTAAATATTCTAAGATACTAAAATGAATGGATACTACAGAGCCTCCCCCACCCGAACAAATCCCAATTTAACTCCTGTTTAGTGTTTTTTAAAGTACTGTGCAAAAACACATAGATGTGTAACTGACTTGCAGCATAATCTGTAAATCAAAGGGTAAATGTTCTCCTCCTGTTCAACAGTGGCACCTACTAAGCCCATCTGTCAGATGCAGGGGAGTCTTGAGAATTTTCAGAACGTCAGCCTGACCTGTCGTTCAGAAGAGGGCACCCCGACACCTACATATCAATGGACAAGTTTTGATATCACGAATACTCCGCGACCCCTTCCGCCCAAGTCCACTGATGGTATGTGCATTTAACCATCTTCTAATTTTTTGCCTTTTCGTTCAATACATCTTAATGTTCTACTGTCTGTGACCATAAACTACATAGTGAATCTGTTCCTTACTATGTCTCTGTTTAGTGAATGGGGTTCTGTCCCTTTATAACATCTCCACTGACACCAGTGGTTTCTACATCTGCACATCAAAAAATAAAATTCGCTCGGAATCCTGTAACGTGACCCAGAAATTCATGACACCTAAAATAGAAACATTGCAGTATGTTTTTTTTCTAACATTTATAACTATTGTATACAATAATCTTAAAGTTTTCTCATTCAATAATATTAATTCTGATACTTTTTTCTGATACTTTTCCTCAGCCTGCTTGACCTCATAGGATTATGGTTTGGAAGGACACTTTCAGAGAGCAAACCTGACTTCACCGGAGTCTGAGGACCAATTCCATTCAGTTTTCTTTTGTTAGGAACTAAAAAACACACAGCAATGGCTTATGAGCTTATATCCAATTCTGGAACTTTTTAAATGTACTTTAGTTATGGGGGTGGGGGGTGCATATTGTGCATATACTGCTACAGCTCTATAAACTGTGTTCATATGATGTGTTCTGGCACCTACCTCGATTGTGCCCAGGTGCTTTGGTGCTTCTCTTCAAGGGAGGAGCCAGAACAATGTATATGCATGGCCTCTGCAGCCACTCAAAGGTCAGTGAACTCGAAATGAGACACGTAGAAGAGTCAGTTTGGCCTGAATGTTTGATGCTTGGTATAATGTGTAAATAAAGCTGAACCTGTCGTTATCATTTGAATCTGCAAAAACTGTTCTCAAAACAGAAATGCTATATACCATCCGAGGCAACAGGCAGGCTCTCTGATGATAATAATGTATCGCAAAAGCCCCATTAAAGCAGGAAAACACCTGTCGTGTTTTTTTTAAAACTTATGCTTGGATTCTATTGGTAGACCCCACTATGACTGCCATAAGCAAAGACTCCTCTATTTTCCCTGTTTGCTTAAAAGTTCACTGTTTGACGCTAGTTGATAAGATACACTAGTTGGACTGGATAATAAGCACTGCACACTGAAATACTTGTTAGGTTCTGGACCCGCGTAGCCAGGGTCCCGTGTCCAGGTCTCTGTTTCTGGGTTTCCTTTTTCGTTCTGTGTTCTGTAT